>VXAB01002906.1:80782-116541 GCA_013399175.1 Odontophorus gujanensis
TTTTTTTTTTTTTTTTTTCTTTTAGAAAGATACTGTTTACCAAAAAGAAACTTGAGCAGTCCAGGAAAAGCTATTTCCCATTAAATTTATGAAAACCATAAATTGAGGCAAACCTAAGATTCCCAATGGAATCAAGATTATCTTCCCGCTACCACCACCTTAAAATTATCACATGCTTATTGGAACACTAATATCTGCACCCTAAGAGTACATTTGCTTTCAACAATGAGGGTGATTCTTTTAAAAACACTTCAGTGTGGTAAATGCGATACAGATCTTTGCAAGTACTTAGTTTTGGAACAGTTTTGCTAATAGCAGCTAACAATACTGGATTAATATAATTTATAAATAATTGTTCCCTAAGCGGTGAACATAAGTCTACACATTCACAACAATCTAAAACAAAATAAATACAGTGATTATGCATAATGTGGTATAACTTCTAGTAGTTTCTATGAATAAAAGCTCAACATCCTGTTGATAAAATTATCTGATCAAATTAAAATATGAATCTAATTATTTCTTTAAATATTGTCAAATTAACATCACTTAAGCTTAGTGTTTGAGTAACTGTTATGACTTTCCGTACTTTCGGAGTACACATATATATATTTTTTCCTTTTTGAAGTAAAACACTTTAACACATTGAAAATGTTTATTAATTTCAGGGATGACATCAGTTCTGGTCTTATTGAGCATTTTTTTTTTACTTTAAAAATCATTGCACTCATTAGTGCCCATCAAAGGTCAGGTTGGTCTGTAGAATTCCGCAGATGTATATATATTAAAAAAAAGAAATCTAACAGTACTTTTCATAAAAGCAACATCTCCAGAACAGCTGCATTAAATACAGCCATGTATGCCGGGTACAGACTTTCCTCTTAAAAGGATCATGCGAAAGTAAATTCCACTCAACATTTTACCACTGAAGTGTCCCAGCCCCTTTTCCAAACTGTACCTGTAGTTACACATCAGATTTGCATTCATGGCATCGAGCTTACTGCAGCTAGGCTTACATGACTGAACCAGGCAAATGCGGAGTTAAAATTTAGTGATCATTAGTTCAATGAAGAAATACTATGAGATATGAAAGGTTTGGGTTTTTAAGGCAATACAAAATATATTTCATCATTTGATTACTTTTTTTAATAATAATTCAGTGTAAATACAAAAATGCCTTAGAGGGGAGTGAGAAAAAATACTTTAATTGTAAAATTTACTTAAAGCTTCAACAGTTATCACCTCCTACAGGAGTTAGCAAAAATATAAAAGACAAAAAACCAGACCTAGAATGGGGAGGGAAGGCACAAACAAAGAGGCATGGGATCAAAGCAGCCCAGGAATGCAAACAGCCTGTAACAAACTGAACTGTTTTGGTTTTGGTTTTCAAACTTAGGGGGAAAAAAAAAAGAAAAAAAAAAAGAATCACCAACACCAACCAACCAGCCCTCCCCAAAGTGGCTTACATCAAAAAAATAAAAAAATAAAAGAAAAAAGAAAAAAAAAAAAGAGAGGGGGAGGGAGGACCACTAAGGGGAGGAAGAGAAGGGTGCAACTATAAAACCCCACTGCCCTGAAATGATGGCACTCTAGAAAACAAGGTGAAGGTTACTTCTCCGAGATGACAAGCTCAGTGTCTACACAAAGTACAGCTACACTTTATACAAATGAAACATTTCATTTGTCACCATAAAACTTTCTTCCAGAGGAACAGCTTTTGCAGATCAAATGTTCTATTAAATCTTAATGCCAAGAAAAGAAATTCTGAGCAATATAACTAGTAATGTCTCTTTATATGGATGTTAAGATGACAATTCAGATTATTTTCCAAACTAATCCTGAGAAAAATTTATGTTTACAATTTAAACAGTAATGTTATGTAAAAAGTATTAACAAATCCACTATTACAAATGTCAGTTTTCCTATATGGTCATCTATATATACACAATAAAATGGTAAGTATATGCAAAAATAATAATAAAAAAAAAATCATGCACAAATTACTTTCACGTTTAAAGGCTGGGTTTCCCTCAAAATACAATTTTTTGCCTTTTTATTTTTTTTTCCTATTTTTTGTTTTGTTACCACCCCCTAGACACACTGAGTACTACCCCTACAGGTCAGCGTGAGCTGATGGGAAATACATTTATTTTACATTCAAGCTTTTATATCCTAAATGACCCTGTTGTAGCATATGACTTATCAAATGAGCAGCCTTTTTCCTTTTTTTTTTTTTCCTTTTTTAAATTTTTGTTCTTTTTATTTTGTTTTATTTTTTTTTCCTTTTTTTTTAATTTTTTTTGTTTTATTTTTTGCAGTGATCAATCTTCATGATCCATTCCGTGGCGAGCTGGGAAAAAAAATGCAGTTGCTAATCAATGTCCGAACAGTCTGAAGCTCCGGAAGAGATCCAAGGAGTCACTATCAAACTATCCTGTAGCATGAGATCATTGCACACAGAAGAACAGTCATAAAATAGGCAACTATCTACAAAGGTCTGAAAGGGCTGCATCCCTCTTGTGTTTCCTCTTTTTGCCATGGAAATACTGATGGTGTGATTTGCTGCCTTGATGCTGTTTGTTTGTGACTGAGGTACCGTGGCTTGAGTTTGCTGGACCTTGGAAGCCTTTGTTAGATGAGCGAAATAACCGTGCAGATCCATGCTGTAAAAACAAAGAGAGCACAGTAAGTCCATGGTAAGAAGAAAGTGTGGCAACTGCACAAGCCTATTTCTGGAGAACAGAGACATCAGCTCATGAAAGTAATAACACAAAGAATCTGACAAGGCAGAAGAAGCCAGGCCATTGTTTGGGAGGCAGCACGGGACCACAAATCTTTCATTTTGTCAACTGCAAACAAATCTCATCTCTAGATCCAAACCATGCATGTCAAGAGAATACAGCCAGCACTTTGAATTTTGAAACGATAGAACCCTTCTATCCCACTCACTGTGCAACCATCAAAAATGGGTTCTACAGAAACAGATTTCTATAATCCAATAAGAGAGATGAAGATTGCTTAAATCTCATAATTTGTGCAAATTAAGACAATATTCTTTCAAGACCAAGACTAATCTTACATTGCATCTTTCTGCAGATGTACAATACTCAGACTGTGCATGTTCACCTGCCAGCATCAGAACTGGCTCTGTGTAATAACACACAGATTAATGGTACATCTAAGGTGTGTTTTTTTAAACTGTCTCATTATTAACTAGAGGATATCAGCAAACAGGAGGCAGCAAGCCTTCAGATTTACTTTTCAGGAACATTAACAGAAGATTCCAGACTATTTTCCATTCATTAAAATAGTCCTGAATTCTGAAGTAGAAAAATTTGAACTGCATATATCCAGAGGTATACGGAGTATAGAAGCACATTGCATTTCCACACTACTGAGTTCAACAGCTAACACAGCAGCCAGTCATTGTTTCACATACACGTTCTTGATAACTGCTATTTACTAAAGCATATGCAAGTCCCATTATTTCTCATACTTTACAGTTAAGAATGGCCAGACAAAATTTTTACAACACAAACATGTGCTCCTAGCAATGTGAAAATAAAGTAAATGAAAATAAAGTAAATCCAACTGAATATCTTTATGACTAGGAAAAGCACGAAGCTAAGCTAAACAGACAAGTGGGTGAATTTTAAATACAAGTAGTCCCAATGTTTTCTAGTGGAACAAAGGAGACAAGAAAAACACAGTGTTTTCTTTCCAGAACAAAGTATCCTTCCATAGAGTGTATGTGTAATAATTAATCTATGCAGCTGTAGCTTTTAAACATTTCACAAACCTGAGATTTGTTCGTGTTGCTGGATGTATTGCCTGTTTGGCTATTCTGTGTTTTCCCACTTGACTGGGAGGATTCCAGTGATACTTCTTGTGACCCCACTCTGTTCGTCGTAGGTTGGCGACAGCTCAATTGCTTAGAGGTTTTGCAAGGTGTTCCATCAGAATCCTTCACAAAAATGCAAAGTATTAGTGAGTTTTCCTTAAGAACAAGTGTTTTTCTACAAGTGAGTGAGTGAATGAGCTTTCCCTTACAAATAAAGCTAGCAATGGATAAAACTTGAAACATGCTCATTAAACTTTCAATCCAGAATTCTTACTGAGTAAACAGACTGATTTAAAAATGTAATGGTGCATGATTCCAACGTTAGGCTATATTTTTCATTTATCATTTTTTAAATAGAATTCTCATTCAAACAGATTTATTTGTAAGACATTTTCTATTTTTCTTTTTAAGCTTACAGGTTAGGACTACCAGTCTTTTTTTTTTTTTTTTTAATATAGAGAAGAAAAAAGGGCTGTGTAGCTTCATATCTATGCATGCACTTCCTTATGCACGTGGCATCAAGAAACACACTGGAATTTACACATGCAAAAATTGCATTAAGAGGGAATATCTGAATATTCTGAATGAAATTCTTAACTCTGATTCTACACTTTCCAACATGTTCTGTGTCAATACCATCAAGGAAAACATAGTTCCAAACCAAAATGCAGAAAACCTCCAACTTACTACATCACTAGAGCTGGACAATGTAGATGATGACGATGATAAGGGACCTGATGAAGAATTTGAAGAATGTTTACTAAGTGTTTCTGAAGTTTTATTTCTAGGTTTTCCCAGTGCTTCATTCTCTTCAGAGAGATTATTGTTGCATTTGTCTAGTTGCTGATTATCTACTATCAAGGTTACTCCATTACCTATTAAAAATGAGACAGAAGCATCACCATAATTAACTGACACTATTTTTTTCAATATATACACCCATTCAGGTATCATGCATCTTTTATACGCAGCAGGACACGTACAGACATCTGTCTGTACACAATACATACAAGCACATTTGTATGTTTGTGTCTACGTACTACATGCAGCAAACAAATACTCTGCAGGGGCTACGGTGGATTACTGACAAGATTCATTCTTGTACACTGTGAGACAACCAAGCGTTACCAACAGTTCAGGGTGAAAGGGAGATAAGGCACGGAAGAGGGCAGTTAACAGAGCCCAGATGTGTGGATTCATAGTACTGCTTTACAGCATGCTTAAACAGCACTCTATATTTAGGTCTATTGTAGGTTTAAATATTGTTCCTAAGTGCTCAGCATTCAGCAGCTCCCAGCTGTTTTCTACTGGAGCTGCTAGGGTCATAAGAACTCCAGATAACTCTCATTGGTTTTGTACGATTCTCTCAAACAAAAATACAAGACACCGAACTCTTATTTCTTAACTTCTACCTTAATAAATAATCAGAACTTTGACCTAAAAACCTGCAAGGGGAACATTGCAACTGTCACCATTACCTTCCTAAGACAGAGCTATTATTAATTAACTGCTTTGTCCCACATATTACACCTTGGAGTTACCTCCACTTCGTTCCCAGTAACAAGTACCCACATTAAAGGTTGTCAGGCTTTTCTGGACAACTTGTACTGAACTGACTTTCTTGTAAATTTATGCAATATACTTTCATTGCACCGCTAGCTTTATTTATACACAGCTTTATATGTCTCAAGAGGTAGGTAAGTCATGCTACAGAGCTTGCAGGACCAAACTGCAGCTGACTGCCATTGCCAGTGGTACAGCAGTGCCACAAAGATCTGCAGTGGTAAAACAGAAATGGCCCAGTGGGGGTGACTGGATGAAATCACTATTAGAAACAAATAAAAACCCAGCTTAGCCTGAAGATCAGCACTTGTGCATCTTCTCTGATTTAATGGCTAGCAGGAGAAGACTTCTGGTAGCTAACATGCTAAAATTAATTGCAGAGCACTAGAATTAATTTGAAAACTTCCGCTCAGCAGATATACCTACACTCAAAGAGATTATTGGGTGCATTACTGGTTATCATTATTCGGCAATGAAAACAAAGATGATTTTAAAATACATTTTTCAACAAGTTCTCTATATAGATCTTGTGTGTTTCCATTAGTTAATAATAAGAACTGCGACTGACATTTTGTAATTTGTCTTTTTTTAAGACTTATTCCATTTATATGGTCAATCCTTGTTTAAATACTGCTTCTGTAAATAGATATTACATTAAACATTAGGAATAAAAGATAAAAAGAAAGTAAAGATTTGGATTTTAACTAGTATCCCTAAAAATTCTTTTTCAAACACTGTCCACCAAGGAAGTATGACAGTAACAACAGATGTGATTTAAATCTCATGTTTGTCAGGAGCTCCGTTTTGCAAGCCAGCACCCTTCGCAGACATCCATACTGACCAAATCTATCACTGTAAAATAATGACACTATGATATAACCTCTCATAGAAGTTTAAATTTTGTGTGAAAACACAAGAAAATCTATCTCCACTTTGCAAAAAAAACCTCATATTGAGACGTATACATTGCCTTATGTAGAGCAGAAGCAACAAAAAATGTATGTAATCTAAATACACAGGAAGTTTGTCAATCATGCTTAGTCAAATCTTACCATTACATGAAGACTCAGTCCTACTCTGCATTCCCCACTGCTTTGATATCCAGTCTCTGTATGTGGCCACTTCTTGTGTAACTCTAATTATTCTACCTAATATACTGTAAACCAGGAGAAAAGAAGAAAAATCCAAGCAATTAATTTTAGGTACACAAGAACACGAGCAATTAATGTCTGAGATTTAGACTCATAAAATTTACCTTTCCGTTTCGTTGTTGGGATAATATTTAGCTATTGGGGAAACTGCATGGCTCAAAACAACATAGGCATAATCAAAAGCCTGTTTCACTTGCATGGCACCATATGAACTCCTCCCAACATCATTACCTTAAAATAAGAATATAAATAAATATATGAAACTGAAACCATTACTATCTTCTTTCAGACAGGGGACAGATACATTTTTTCTTTTGTTTTTGTTTCTTTTTAAACTGTCCTCAAGTTCCATCTCACTATAGTTGCTTTTACAATACAAGACTACTAGTGAACTCTAAATATATGACAGAGTTTAGGAAACCTACAGATATTTGCACATATGAAGGTCTAAAAGAGTTTAAATCCAATACATGAAGAAGAATAAAAATAGAAATAAAAATCATGTAGTGCATGTATTACAAATGCAATAGTACTGTCCTGGGCAACATTTAGATTGGAAGAATATTCACTCTTTTCTAAAACAGCACTTCGTTTACCACTTCAGAATCCACCCATTCACGTTAACAACTGAATTTAACATAAAGATAACAAGACAATACAATCACCATGTTGGCACAATCCTAAAGAACCACAGAGTGGGGGTTGGACTAGATGATCTCCAGAGGTCCGTTCCAACCCCTAATTCTGTGATTCTGTGAATGAGAAGACTGGGCATACGTGTACATTGTAAGACACAAAGGTTCAACTGCGATAGATGCAGGCACAGGCTTGGAAGGGACATATGCAGTACAGCCAGCTCACATTCATGTCAGCACTGCTGTAGCTATATTGCCTTCACAGCTCTAGAGAACTCTAGAGAGTTGTTGGGTATGCCTTCTTATTCCCCAGTTTCCTCACAGTAGCATAGGCAGACTCCTGTATGACAAAGTAGCTGGAAATAAGGTTTGCTAGAAACATCTTAAAAAAATTAAAACATCAAAAAAATCATGACATTCAGAATGCATCTTACGTTCTCAGACATGAACAAGGCATTTCTTTGGTTTTTGCTGGTCACTATGCTATCCTTTGGTTTAAACTCTTGAATTTAGCATTCTCCTCATCAATATAGTCAAACTTAAGTTTGCAAGGATACCTGGTTGTAATGGATCTTCAATATACAGCATTGATGGTCTGTAGCCATCCAGCATGCTTTTTTGCACTTCGTCTTTGGCAACGTAAGAGCCACCATCCTTTATTCGAATTCCAGTCTTCAGATAATTGAAGTGACGTCCATATAATTCAAAAAACTCTATTAAAAGAACACCATAGTTGGCATTGGGTGTGCAGGCATCTTCTCTAGGATGCAACTATTAAGAAGAAAAGAAGAAAAATAAGTAAGTCCTCTTCTTTTACCTTTATATCCTTTCCTACTTCAAAGCAAGCACATTGAAATACAGTAATACATAATAATAAAGCAAACATATCTGAGCCTAGTAACTATTCTTGACAAAGCTGATCTGCCTCTTTGAAACAAGATGTAATAAAAGCTTTTATAAACTCATTACCTCTTAACAACAAGGCTGACAAGTATCTGTCTTTATATTTGAATTTTATAAGTTTCTGACATTAATATACTTTGAATTTGAACTTTCAGTTCAGTAAGTCAACTTCAGTGCCAAGGGCAGAGTTTGCAAATAAAAAGAATATTCCAGAATCAGTCTGATCTTCAAAAACCTGGGTGTGAAATACAAATACAGGATTTCAATCTACAAAGCTATATATATTAACCCCTTAACTGTTAGGCATGCAGCCTGAGAGATTACAAACTGGTTTTGTAATTGATAAAAAACTTGACTGGATCTGTTTCTGCAAATGGAGAAGCCACTAGCCACAATTAGAAAAAATTAAGAAAAAAGGGAATGGGAGAGGTTCTGATTTGTTTCAAAAAGATACGCCTGTTACTTTCATTTCTTTCCTGCTCAGTTGTCAAACACTGATCTCCAGTTCAAGGCTCAGGTTTAGAAGTAACTACAATGTGAAAAAGTACAAATATGCATACACACACAGTGAATACACACAGTTACACTACAAGATTTAACATGAAAAAAAAATGAGGCTAGAAGACAGAGCTTGCTACTTTGTATTTCTGCAGTATTTTCTCAGCCCAAAACAACAAGGTGGATTTGCTTCTAATATTTAACAGAAAGTAAAATTGTTATTCCATACCAGGTTAAAAAATTAAAGCAAACAAAATTCTATTGTATTCATTAAACCATGTACAGAGTGTATGAGTTGGAAATAAAGTGTTACAGAGAACAGCTGTATCTTACACTAACAGTACCAGGCTGAAGACCTGGTATTGATACACTAATGGATGTTCCAGACATCTCCTATAATACAAGGAGCAGCAGCATGGAAGACAGAATAGAAGACAGGTGAGACTTGCCTATTTTTAAATGAAAAGGGGTGTAAAACCACAAACAGAAGAGACTGAATTATAAAGTTTAAAAATTAAATCCCTTAATATATGCCCATTAGCACCAACAGTAGCGGATTTCATTCTGTTTACCTGAAGGAAACTGACAGCCATTAAAAAAAGACTATAAGAACCAATTCCACCTGTGAATACTTCATTAAGGTCCCTCTGTAACAGGAACTGTTTCAATACTAAAACTAGATATGGTAATACAGGATATTTCTGAAAAAGAAGAACAAAAGCGTTAGGATACCCTGATCCATATAAACAATTGATGCTAAAAAGCCTCAGAAACACAAATTTTAGGCAGAAGGTTGAAATAAGCACACAGAGATAAGACTACACAGACAACTACTCAAGACTATTAAGCCGAAACAAAGCAAAGATTTCTTTCTTCTATAAAACTTCTACAGGCTGAACTAGAACACTCTTTAGAAGCAAAATGAGTTACTTCCATACTTATAGAAGAGCTGAAGATTAACAAATTGAAGTCCATACATCCAGCTCATAAGCAACTTAAAAAAAACCCAGTACTCAGAAGTTATCTTGCAACTAAATGATATTACCAAGACAGATGTACGTTTCCAATCGTTCTGACTTAAAGTGCTTGTTTTACTCAGATTTACAGATTTTCCTGAAGGAGTTTTAGTTATCTACTGAAATACCTTATTTTTCTTGCTGTTCATTTGGAAAATAAAAAATAAAAAATAAGAGCACTTAGCAGTAGAAAACCAATACCTTATCACCAAAACGAGGCTGCATTTCATATCCTTACATAGAACATGAAAATCTAAGTAACATGCTAAACTATTTCTATAAAACATTATATACATATATTCAATACACAGAATAGGAGAAAAGGACATAAAGATACTTTAATATATTCAATAAATTGAGGAAAAAAAAGTGGTTGTATCTATGAGACAGCTATCAGTGAATGCCTGAACAATAACTTGCTGCATCTAAATTATTCTACTTCGTCAGCATTTGTATAATGAAACAATATTCAGTCTACAAGAAGATTATTCCTACTTGCTGCAGGACTGCAGAGTACTTCTGATTTTACATTCACTGAACCAGTTAAAAGAGAGGAACATTAAAAGTCAGTATTAGTGTATTTTCATTAGTCACTGTCCCCCCGTAACATTTCCATATGTATTTTCTTTGTACATTTTATTTACTCTCTTCACATCTTTGATGGCAATATAACAAAAACCTAAGAATTACACACAGTACTACCAGACAACAGAAACTAACATATCTGCAGTAAGGATGCAGGTCAAAGTAAAACAATCAAAGTAAGTCATCACACATCCAGCTCTATAGTTCTACCAAAGGATTGCCTAACCTTGATAAAATCTTTGATGAGCTGTGCTGCTTTAACCCCATTCTGTACATTAAAACTGATATCAACTTTTACTTCCGTGAAGGAATCTGTCAGTTTAATAATAGGTACCTGCAAAAAAAGGACAGATTAAATCATCACAGACTTCCAATGCACATTCATTTTCATTCTTAATGATACGCATCAATAAAACTGATTTATATAGTGAGGAGGCAAAAAGAGAAAACAGGACTCCTAACTAGCTATGAACTCACTCTGCCTACCTGTTCAAGCTACTCACTCTGCCTACCTGTTGCTTTATTTTTAAACTCATATATGTTGTTTTCAGTTTACTCTACTGTTTTCAAGAGAACATAACACTTCAGAGTTATTTATTTTACATCGGCTTTAGCCAGTTTCTGGTGTACCACAGTTCTAGTAGGCATTAACAAACACCAGAGGGAGACAAACACTTGAGAAATAAATGCTAACAGGCATACTCCTAAGAGATTCTTCAGCAAAATTATCTATAAACAAGAAGCAGAAGGCATTGAGAGCAAGCTATTACATCTCCACCTGCATGATTTCCAAATCATGTTTTTATCCAATGATAGCAATCATACACCTGCTTAAACTTCAACACCCTTAACACAGTCTTACAATAAGCAAAAGGTAGGAAGAATTAATCCCACCCAGCACAAGAAATACCATTAAATATTTACACAATACTTATACTGTACTTACTACTTTTATATGAAAGCATATTATGTCTGTTTATTTGCAATTAAAAAAATACATATATTTCACTTACTTATGTATGAACTCTGCCCAGAAATTTACAAGTTCAATCACATTAATTCACCTCAATGACTAACATAACCACACTTGAAAGCAAGCATATGCTGTACTGCTTGGAAACTTCAAAGACTTCCCCCCAGTTGAAGAAATGCTTCTTTTGGAACACCATCAATTGTTTTGTTAGAAATAAAACCATCATTAAATAAAAAGGCTCTATTTCGAATATATATGCGAAGTAGCTTCTGCTTATGAGTATACACTTGTTAAGTGTTAACAACAATCTTCCTTTATATAGATATTTAGCTTAGAACAAGGAAACACTCTCCCAAACTTACAGTTGCTTTATCTAAAACCTTTACTGAATTTTCATCTGCTACATTGTGCTTTCTAAGAGCTTCTTCCAGGGTCCAAAGAGGTAATGTCTCCCATTTTCCAAACACAACTAAGTCAATATCACTGAAATGGAAAGAAAACATAGATATATTCAAATTAAAAGACCAATACTCCAAAAAGACAGACAATTGACATCCACATGTAAGTAAAAGAAAGCCTACAGAATGTAGCTTAGCCAAATCATTTATTCTTTATATTCTTTTGAAAGGGGTGGGGTAAAGCCAAAGAAGATTTCAGATTACCAGGAGCACATGACTGATACACATACAAATGATTTGGCTTGCCAAAGTCAGACATGAGTCTCCTCACATCATACTGTCAGCAGAGAGGGATCAGCTTCTCCAGAGTAATTCAGAGCACGAAAATAAATAATTGTGAATAATCTTTGGGCTGTATTCATCATTAAGGCAAATTTAACAGCTAGTCACTGAAAGGGAAAGCCCTGCTCCCCATCCTCTCCCAGGTGCATGGCCCTGTCTTTACTCCAAGTCTCGTATTTGTCTAACCTACAGCAAATAATTCATATACTAGCAAGCCTAGCAGAAACCAATATCCATCCATTCAGCCCCTCTTGCCCCACATGAAAAAAAAAATATATATATATATACACATAACACTCTGGGAGTGATTTCCTGCCTCCTCACAACTCAAAGGTTGTTTTCTGGGTGATCCGAGCACCAGAGTGGGTGCGTGGTAAGCAGCTGGCAGGTAGTGCTAACAACAGGGAGCAAGGAAGGACAGAGAAAAATGTGGCAACTTTTCAGGAAGCAACAAGCTGTTAAATAAGATTAAACCTTCTAATTAACTTCACTCATTAACTCAGCTCCTTGAAGAAGTATCTCCATCCCTCTACACTTCCCGCCAACGCACACTGACATTCATTTGGCTATGCAGGGAGCTGAAACCCTAATTACTCTTTTTTCCTCTTTGCTTCTCAACTTTTTCTTGATTTCCTATGCAAAGAAGGCAAGTGTATAACCCTATAGCTAAGTATAGCTAAGGTCACATCAGGAATATAAAGAACTCCAAAACTGAATACAGTTAAAAACAAAAAAACAACGTAAGAACACTACCCTTATCCTTCTTCCCCCTTCCCCTCCACAAAGGTTTTATAGGTCTGCTCATTCACAAATAATGATGCTTAAACATTCAAAGAAACTACATTTACACTAGATGAAACATCTCTTGACAACAACTAATGTCAGCAACAGGCAAGTTCAGCACCAGTTCAGCTGCATACCATTTAGCTGACAAGGACAGGCAGCATTCAGCAAGTTTCCAAAAACCATGTTTAAACCTGCTTGGAGTGCAGGAAATGGTGCTGAACACTTCTCTTCCAATTTACTTCAACTAAACTAGTGTTTAACACACTAGTGATGCTGACAGTCACAGAAGGAGACACCCTTCTGATATACACCAAGAAAGAAAAGGCAGCTCTCTCATCACCTTGAGTATACATATTACCTGCAAGATAATACAAAGATCCAGCAGCTGAACGACCACAAACACAAAGCCTTCAATATCACCTTAAGTAAATCCTAGCACAGACTATCAGAAATAAAAAACCCACTGTAGGCCTCTCTGAATTCAAGAACCTGAAATCTAGATTGACTACTGAGTTACCAATGAGAGAGAAAAAAAACAGCACAAGTGAAACTTTGTTAGAATGCAACAGTGAATTAATTACCAACGTGTGAATGTCAGTTATTCTGTAATTTAGGGAAGAACTGCCACAGGAAGGTTTTCCTTAAATCTATACTGTTTACAAAGTACCTGCATTTGCTCTCCATCAAAAACTCAGCTGGAACCAGTATGGAGAAAACAAAGTATATGGAATCAAGTAGAAAACAGCAAACCTTTTTGTTATTCCATCAACTTCAAAACAGCCAAGCAAATACAGTGCAGAACCATAGCTATTAGTTATGTGGATAGCAATCTCTTGCATTACCAGTGTACAATCAAGTTTAATTAAGCCCATTTAAAATCAATGTGAAAAGGACAAGAATGAGGCCAAGCATGAAAAATATTCATGTACAAATATGAAAACAATACATATTTGTAGGCCTTCTAACTTTTTAAACAAAAGATGAACAACTAAGGTTTTCTGCAACTCCTTAGACTAAAACAATTCATGTAGTTAACTCTCTTGATCTGACATCAGGAGCTGAAATAACTAGGTAACACTGACAATCAGTGGTGAATATTAACTCCTCACATTCCCAAAAAGTATTTTGGAATATCTAAAGAGCTGCGTTGAAGTGTCAATCTCAGACTTATGCCTTGTAAATGTGCCTTTCAATCCATTTCTATTTAACTGTCAAAAATACATACTGATTCTATACAGAAGACAACAATGTCACAAAGCAATGACTTTTCTTTATGAAAACTAGTAACAGATTTTGAAAAGGTAGAGGTTTACCATACAGATTTCATGAAAGAAGATAAAGGAAAAGCAACAGTACAACACTGAATTTCTTTTTTTTCAATCTTCAATTGAAACAAGGTAGCCCCACATTTTTTCATTTCTATATGATGAAATCCAGCTTTTCTTTTAAGGTTGACTACTTCTTCAGACTCCTAATAAAGTCAATAATTTTATTTATAATGTATTAATTCAGATCTTTTACTGAGAATGTGAAGTCTATACAGTTGTATTACAGTTAGTAGTATTAATTACTGTATTTCTGCACAATCTGCAGAGTATTAATAGCACAACCCTTTCTTAACATAATAAGTACATGCAAATGTATGTACAAGTAATAGACATAGGGATATTGGATAAATCACTACAGGGGTACAGATTCCACAGGATATCCTTCTACCTCTATGAAATTTATACTGCAAAAATACTAACCTTGTAGGCAAATATAAACCAGTTTTAAAACTTCCAAATATCTGCACCTGAAATACAAGAACAGTGTGTAAGAAATCAGATTTGCAGGTTTCAGAAGACAACAAATTCTATACAGTTGCTTGTAAGGGATGTTTGCTGCTACCCTCCATTGGTAGAATTTGGTATTGCTAGCAAGAATGTTATGAAAGAAAGCACTCTTCTGTCAAAACATTTACATATCTAATGTAGTATAAATAGTTAATTATTACTCACATAAGCACAGATAATAATGTTAACAGCTTCAACTTTTCTCCTACTAAACCATCTTTGTAATGTCAGAGTTTTCACCATAACCAAATTTAGCAAAAACCATAAACTGAATGATTTTAAAACACTGATGACTGACGGAACATACACACACACACAAAAGACAACACAAAAAAATATTTGAGCAAAAAACTGAAAATGAACTAAGTCTATCCTTCTGTTTTTAAACACATTTTCAGAATTCAGCTTTATATACTTCTGTTGCTTTGTATATTTAAAAAAATAAAAAGTTTTACACTCAATTGTTTTTTTGTTTGTTTTTGTTTTATTCCTGAATTATATGTAGCACAACTCTCCCCTAAAACAGTAACAACAAAATAGCTACAGGAATTGTCACATCATGCAGATTCAGTTCATTGTGCTGGATTTTTACCAGCACCGTAAGTTTAAAACTTTGTGTATGTATTGCAAGCTGTCCAAAACCTTGATCTCTGTAATGTACCCAAGCCTTACTGGGAGGTCAGACTCATAATCCAAGTCTCACAGGGGACTAGGGATACTTCAAAAGAAAGTTATCTACACATTTGGACTAGTTTTCAATTAGACTGCCTTCTGATGTGTTTCCTGAAGCCACCTTACAGTTGCATATTCTGCTTTAATGAATCCCACGCACCAGCTTGATTTCCACCTATGTGTATGTCAAGTGACCCACTTTTTATTTTTTTTCCCTTTGGGAAAAGAAAAGGGGGAGATAGGAAAAGATGATGTTTTGTAAATAAGTGCTTTCATACTTTAGAAGGCCAAAAAGCAGTACACAAACGCCTCCTCTTGATTATTTTGCATCACTTCACTCTTTAACCTTTCTCACCCCTAAGGCCAACACAAAGCACACAGCTGCAGTAAACCTAACGTTCAAAGTCCATAGCTGCTCATACTACAAAAGATAGCAAGAGATATTACTGCACTAGTATCAGTATTCTACTAGATCTTGACAAAAGCATAAAGACAAGACATGACAAAGATAGGAATGTAATAAAAATAAAAATTTTAAACCTAGGATAATAATAAAAAGCACTCCCTATAAAACTGTTCAAGTTCAGCCAAATAAGGATTTATTCCACCACCAAAAAAGTCTGAAAAGTACTTTTGCATAATAAAACAAACACTATGGATGGGTTAAGAAAGTCCAAATATGCTTTCACATTATTAAACAAAGTAACACGTTCAACTCAACAGCAAAGAAAGCCCTTATTGAATAAACAACCCTGAAAATATTCATAAACTTACTGATACAACATATATGACCTTCGCTGAAAGGAATGAGAGAACATCTGCTATTGTACAATAATTTGGAGTATGAGAAACTGAAATATTATAAAAGAAACCCACACCCACACTTCAATTCCTCTCTCATCCATCATAATTACAGAGATGGAAGAGGAAGAGTGGGGAAATAAGAATGGATATTTTAAAAGATTTAGATTTATTATTAAAATAGAATTTAATCCACAGTAGTCGTGTAGTGATTTTCACATTAAAAGCATTCCAAATGAGGGAGACTATTATGAGAGATGTGCTGGTTTTTATTCTGTGCCAATACTTTTCACTTTATTTTTATTCCATGTAGACAGAGGTAAGTATGTGCATTCATAAGAGAGCATTTCACAGTACTGTAATGGATTCCTACTGCTGTTAGTATTTATCTCTGTAAACTTGTTCATGTTAAATTCCAAAGTTCCTGAAAGAGCTTTAACATGGGTACGTGTCCAAATATGTCTTCACTATGCAGAACAGAACTTGGAAACCCACAAAAGGTTGGGAAGTCTGTGCTATCAAAATCCCCGCATCAAAACAAACAACAAATAGATCCACAGCCAGTTTAAATTCCTCTTTCTGCTACATCATGAAGTTGAAATACTGAATTTTCTGAAGTCTATAAAAATAAATACACTCCTACTATTTCCAACCATAGTATTTTTATAACTGAAGCACACAAAGTATGCAACATTGCCTCTACGAGGGCCAGACACTCAGACATAAAGCTGAGGGCATTATGACAAATGTATACTGAACTCCATTGAAGTATTTGTTCAATACTCTGTTTTTCAGATTCAACTACTCAAAAACCATTGTGCCTTCATTAAATGCCTTCATTTAACGTTTTGGGTTGTTCAGTTCCAGTGTAATTAAAGCCTTTCTTATGGTCAGAGCATTGCGGATGCCAAGAACAGTTCTCACTTACTAGGAATGTTTCCTTCTAAGCACATTCCCTTGAGTAAGAGAGCAAATGACACAATTGCTAACTTCTATAAATAAAGTAACAGTTTGGGATACCTAGTTTTACCCCCCCTCCCCATCTGCTTTTTCAGCCTTTTCTGAAATGGAACAGGAAAATGAAAAAAAAAGACAACAAAAAAAACAGCATGGACTGTGTGTGTACATTATCTCTATACAGTTAGAGTCACGAAGCCTGATTTTACTTTCCTTGATATCAGATTTTTACAACATACACAAGCTACAAGCTGAATGTGTATGTTTAACTTGAAAGTTTATCTTAGCTGGATTTGCTGCATCTATCAGTCAAAGTGAGCAGTTTAAACATTAACTTATCACTTTACACTACAGTTACAGCAGAGGACATTGGACCAGATACCACTCCACCTTCTCAGAGCATGTACTCAGCACTTGAATCTTGCAAGTACTAAACCAGTAAGATTTTCAAAAGGCTAGCAATTAACTCAAAAGACTGGAAAATTACAGATGGCTGTCAAAGTCAGGATAGTTGAGTTCAGCAGTTAGTTCCCAAGCAGGTCCGTAAAGTATTAGAAAAATGACATTACAGCAACTGCCAGGTTTTAAGCTGGCACAATTCCAATTCTTAAAAAGATCATGACATCAAAAAAGTAAAAACAAAAAGACAAAACAAATAAAAAAATAGTATCAGTATGTTAAATAGATAAAAATTATTTTCTCAAGGGCCTAGAGTCATATACTTTAAAAAAAATTAATATATTTATTTTTTACATATAAAACACCTAGCTTCCACAGGTTAAATCTGTCCTACAGATGGTTAGAACACGTCAGAAAGCAGTAAATTCTGGTGCACTGTTCAAAATTTTGGCAGTAATAAAGAAAGATCCCCTAGTAATAAATCCACTCATCCCATTAAGCTAGTAAGCCTACAGAGCATAAACTTGTCTGGACAACAATGGCATCTTCTCTAGGCTGAAAATAACGTGCTTTCTTGGTGAAATCGCCCACTACAAGACTTTGGCAAAGTGTAGCATAGTAAGAACTGTTCAACACCAACCCTGTTTCCTGTCACACTGGCACCCCACTATTCCTGCTCTTGAACACAGTCTTGAACCTTGTCTTCTCACCATTACTGGAGAGGTATACAACACTCATGAGATATACTGAAGTCTGGCACAGTTCCATTAGAAAAAATACTGCTTTTCCTCAAAGAGAAAATTACCCAATATATGTGAGACTGACTGTTCCAATCCCCCTGTAGTTCTGTGACAAAGGCTTTGACTGAATGGAGCACTCTCTTTCCATATTATATACATCACTAACATGCCCATAACTTGAAGATAGCAGTGAATGTTACACATTAAAGCAAACACACACACATAGCTCATACAAAATTCCAGAAGCCATTCTACCAATTTCTAAAAACATTTTCCAAAACAAAACAACAAAAAAAACCCAAACCATTAGGAAGACCTGAAATGAACAGCAGGTTAAAGTCACTCATGTCATAACATTACCTTCTACTGTGGCAGGATCAAAGTGCATTCCTTAAACTAAAGATTCTGCTGTCTGAATTTGGTTTGTTATTCTGGTTAACAAGTGCTTATTTTCAGCTACTGTTATCCATATTTATCTGCAGGTAAATGATTAAGGCTACAAATCTGCATTCTGGAAACATACACCATGTTAGTAGGGACAATTATGCTAAAAATCCAACGGTGTCCCCATAAAAATTTCTTGAGATGTGAAAGAAGCTTTTCTAGTTTCGCTTTAATCCATCATTTACTAAAAACAAAACAAAAACCATGAACACATAGCTCATAAATACAGAGGAGAAACTTGTCTAAGCTGAATAAAGTGTTGGCAAAAGCCTACCTTCGATGGAAAGTGGCATTAGAGATCTAAAGCTCAATACACAGTGAAGAGATCTGCAGACTTCTTTCTTTTCTGTACAAAAAAACCTGGTTCCTTTACATTTGTAAGATATTTTAATTCAGTTTAACTGCCCATTAAGAATAGCATGGTCTGCATAGCATGGCATTGGCGGTGTTGCACTTTCAGAGACTTATTCAAGACTGCAGGTCACTGGACTAGAAGTCCTGCTACAGACTTCTTCAGTCAAGCTATGAGTTTCAGAAATTATTATTTTTTAAACATGGCACTGTATAAGCATGTCTGCCTGCCTAATAACTTTCTCTTCTTCTTAATAAATATTAATGAGATTAAACACTGCCTTGCCATACCTTATGTCTTTTCTTTGACTACAGTAGGTCTAGCTTGCCTTTGTTCTTTTTTGTTCTTATGTATGAAATAAAACGTTGACCTATATTATTATAGAAATAAACATCACCTCTCTTATTTGACTAGAAAGCCTTTTTTTAAAAAAATGGAAAAATAAACAGTGTTTTCACTATTCAATACTTCAAAGACTAAACAGGCACATAATGTTGTCATTTATAGTTTAACAAACAGAGCAGTGTCCTACTCACATCTGCATTAGGCCAGAGTTCCTTTATAACGTTTTCTATCCTGTTCACCACTTCCATCCGCATTCTCTCTTCTTCATGTCTGGGAGACATATACTTATAAAAGTCAATGATTTCTTCATGAAGACTGGAAGAAAAAAAAGAAAAAAAAAGAACAAGTTAAAGACCAGTCTATGAGCATTGCTCAATAAAAAATATTAACAAATAATCCAGACTTTCAGCACTTAGCAAGATTTTTCCCATTAGTTTCCTTACACTAACTTGCACCATAGGTCAGCATTGTATCGCATTTGCTAAAGGTACAGAAGCAAATCTATGCCAAAGTACCTTCACGTTAGAGGTTGCACTGCGTAAAGTCAGCATTATACAGAACATTTCAGTCTTCAACTAAGAATGCAGCTGTAAGCTCAAAGCACACCCAGCTCAAAAGCTCCAAGAGGAGGTTTTCAGCCAGCACTTCCCAGCCTGCCCCTGGCACCAGCAAGGGAGTTCCAGGCATCAGTCTATATCCAGCCCCAAGCTTTCAAAAAAAGTTTATAGTAATTGTGCCAGTACTAGAGCTAGAAAAACTGCTTCTTTCACTGTTTAGACAAGACACAAACTGAATATGCATTCTCTCCCTGTAACAAGAAAGTAAGTAGTACACACACAGCAGCTGTGGCTCAGAAACTGCCTGACAAGCAGACAACCAACTTGGCAGATGCGAGTTACCCTGTTACATGTGCTGCTCACAGTCAGCAAGCTACATTTACATTGCCTTCACTGGAGCAGGAATAACAGTCTTCACTCAGCGCCACCAATGTGGAGGCTTCTGTAGTATCACACACACATCATCAGCTTGACTAACGCTGCATTCAAAAAAGCAGCCACAAAAAAAAAAAAAAGTTAATTGCAGCAAAATACAGAGGAGCTCTGGCCAGAGTAGCAAAATTAATTTCATTTGTTTCCTGTAATGATAATTACAGAAACAGTAACTTTATTTAAATGTATTGTTTCTAGTTTCCAAGTACACACACACAGAATCCAACACTTCCCTACTGCGCACACGTTTAAATAAATCACATGTTGATAACTGGAAGTTGTACAGAGGTGTCAAAAAAGCAGACTGAACCATCTGAAGGTGTATCTGAGTGAGCCAGAGTATGGACAGTACTCAGTCCACCACTTGTCTTGGATTCCTCAGCACTGCATATTACGAACAACATTAACTCCTTCCATATGAGATTGAGGAATAAAATACCTATGTTACTTTCTACCCAGTGTTTATTGGAATTACATCCAACATCTGCAGGACAGCCATGCTCTCAGCTTGTTAGCCTGGGATGGCGACCACCACAAGCGCTCTAGGCTAATGGAAAGAGAATGCCTCCAAAAAAGCTCCTCATGGGGACGCAGCCAGGACATCCACAGGGGGAGCCTGGCCAAGGCCTCAAGCCCAGACTTGGGGCAGCCTGGCTACACCCACAGTGCCATTTGGCCCACAGCAATGTTTTTAATGAGGTAAAACCGAGCACGCGCTGCTGTCAGAGGGTACATGACAGTACAGGCCCGGCATGAGGTAAAACCAAGGGACCTGGGGAGACACGGAGGTGCAGCACAGCACAACCATTCTGACTGCTGCTGGCAGCCCCAGCTGTTCCCTCAGCCCAACTTCAGGAAACACCACCAGCAGGAGTTCAGGACGCTGAAGCCAAGGGAGGGCTGCGCCAGGTGTACACCACAGGTCTCAGTGCCTCCTCCATTAACACAACCACACGATGCTCCTACCGAGACAAATACATCAGCTGGTGCATCCCACGGAAGCACGTAACTACTGAGGTGCTATACGTAAATATTATACATGCTTACACCTGGATCACTCTTAACTTTAGGTAACCATGCAAGCTTTTATGGTGAAGACAAGAAATTAAGCAGGACACATACACAGACACATCACACCTGCAATGAACATCACTACACAAAGCAGATGCAGCAAGAATGAAAAGGGAACTCGGTGATAGAAGACCAGCTTATTTAAGAGCACTAGAGACAGCCCTCAGCACACCAGGTGGAAACCCACCGAGCCCCAGGAGCACCGTGCAGAGCACAGCCCTCAGCCCCACCTGGAACCACACTTCCCGGCCCACTGCAACTGCTGCCAACAAGTGAGTGAATGATTAATCAAAGGCAAGATAAACAGAAGCAGCAACATGCAGATTTCAGAGCGGAACACCACGACTTGGTAGTGTGACTCCAATTAATGTGGAGTTAACTCGAGTTGTATTGAAAATTAAAACCCAAGGTTATTCACTGTCTTAATCAACATCTATAGTTGCAGTTTTTTGAAACAATTTGTTGAGATTAATGGAGTCTGTTGTCTAAAGTCTCTAGTGGAATTTTATATCTTCAGCTGAAATGAAGATCAAAGAGACCAAGAAGTTATTTTTGGCATCATAACAGAATATTATTATTAAATGTCACTACATTCATTAATTATTTAAGATAAGAGTCCTTAAAAGGAGGCTTGCTTTAAAGAAGAAAATACACCGTAATAAACCTGATGACAGCACACAGGTTATTCTACCTGGCTTTAGAGTCGCACTGAAGCTACCAATACCCTAGAGCTACTTAGGATGCATTAAGAGTGTACTCTGCAATGCATAAGGGCATTGGTTTAGTTTATTTATTACAGTAAATAGCAGTAAATAAGAGTGTCTTTGTCCTGTATTCAAGGAAGTCTTAACATGTGGGGAGAAAAAAACCCCTACAGTTGCTCTGAGTTTGCTTTAAAACCATGTACCAGCTGTACCGTGTCCTGCTTTCAAACCATGTTAAGATGAGTTCACTAGAATTTTACAGACCAAACAGAACTGAAGTCACAGAAAACAGATGCCACTGAATACAGCTGATTGTAGTGTTTGTTACATTTACCCGACAGTGATAATGACACATCATTAACAAAGAAAACGATGGCCACAAAAGTTGTAATCTCAAGGACACCACACTGCAACAGCCCCAAACAGCACTGGGAGGAACAAAAAGCCCGTTAGACTCACACCAATAAGGCAGAAAACTGCGAGTAATAGGGAATGCAGGACACCACATCTCTTAAGTTCATCACACCTTACTTCCTTTTGCAGTACAACTTACAGGCTCTAAAAGCACTATGCAGGGTTCTCTGACTACGTGGCCAAGATGCTGTTATTCTGGAGGATGAATCTTACCGCACCTTTGCCAATCAATTAAAAGCAGTCATGCACAAACAAAAGGTAATTTCCACTTGAAATGCCCTCCATGCAGGCAGAGGTAGGACAGACACAAACTCTATGCTTTAAGATGAATCACATCCGATTTCAGAGCTTCTTGATTTTAAATCCACACCTGGATGGGGTATTTACAATGCACTTCTGTATCTCTGAATCACTGAACAAATTTAGTATCTGAATTTTCTTTCACTGAATGACTCCTGTACAACAGTGTTCAGTTGCTCTCACCATTTTATGCCTACTCTAGAGGAAAAAAAAGCAACTTGGCTGCACCTACCCCTCCACTCCAGTTAGGAAAGCCAGGACTGCACAGGAGGAGAGAGAACAACTTTGGTTTGAAGCTTCCCAGGATATTTTACTAAGAAAAAGATGGTGCTGTTTCTGTAATTAAAAAACAATCACATGGAATTACGGCAGAGATTTCCAACCCTTCAGAAGTTCTGGGAAGCAAACAAAGCCAGTCCATCTCCCATTTGTGAGCTGATTGGTCCTGAATGGGCTTTAAACAAAACAGAGGCAAAGGAAAAGCAATGGGAGCCCAAACCCCTCCCTTCTCCAATATTTTTAAATATATAAGTAACACTGCACTCTCCAGCAGTATCCCAAATTATTGTTTAAGCTTTAATGCTCATATCCCATAAGCTTAATAAAATTATTTCTAGATTACTATCACCATCTCCCCGTATTCAGTAACAAAGCAGGACAGAGCAGACAATGCAAAGACCACAAATCGTTTTGCCTACCTTCAATCTGTAGCAAGGCCAAGCATTAGAGCAGCGAAGGGAGCAGTAAATACACAGCATCTGCTGAGCTCCCATCCCTACCACCTGCATCTCTGCAGCAGACTAATTCTTCCAGTGTGTGCTAGGTTTTAAGCTACTGAAATAACAACTAAGTGCATCCGCAGGTGATTTAACAGGCAATTAAGCTTCATGACAACAGATACAATCGGTCCTCACAAGAAACTAAAATTGCACTGAACAAAGCAAACAGCTCTCAAAAGCCTCAGAGACTTTGGCCAATTGCTTTTTTTATCCCCAATCACCGAACCACATCAGTGTACTACAGGTCACACAGTAACTGGATTTTGTGGCTGCGCATGCCCTAAGGGAACTTCATAATGAAAAATCCCTCAAGAATTCCCTGTTAGTAAGGTAACAGATAGAAAGTGTAAGGAGGTATGACCCGGTTGCCGAGAGCTGCATCACCAGGAAGGGCAGCTCAGCATTCATTCATCCACCAACAACCGGACACCTCCGAGCAGCACTCCCAGCCTGCCCAGGGAGTCACAGATCTGCCTCTTGGCACTGAGGGCAGGCAATGTTTCCCCAAATAAGTAAGTGAGGCAGGAGCCCCGATGCTGCTTTCAGGACCGATGTGTTTCAAGATTCATCTAAATATGCTGATGTTAAATTTGAAAATGTTTGCCTGAATGGAGTTTATTCGCTTTAAGAATTCACGGTTGATCGATTATCACATTTCTTCAAATGCAGTGGAACAAAGAGAGATGCCACAAAAACTTGTATTACAAGGCCTAAGATGTCTGTCCTGTGCAAGTATCTGAAATCACGTCGTGCAGCCCCTCCTCTTTCCTCCCAATAAACACTACTCCCCCAGGTCCTTCCAAAAAAATGCAGCTTTTTAGTGATGTTCCACATCTATGGTAACTTATTAGTTCAACAGCATCATAAAAAGCACTAAAATAACACTGCATAACGGCAATGGCCAAGACATACTAAAACACAGGAGGAAAAGAAAGCAATGTGGGCAGTTTCTTCTAATACTGAATTCAAATTAAAAGCTCAATTAAGCTCAAGTAACTCAAGTTACTTCTAACTACAACTCCAAGTGCATTAGGTTCAGTCAAAAAGTGACACGAGATTGCCTTTCTCTGACAACATACAAGTGCATTTCTTAATCTGTCTCTGAACTGCAATGTGTGCCTTGTCTTCTAAAATACATTCTAGATGCACCAGAGAATTTTTTCCCCTAAATATATTTGTCTTTCAAGAGAAAAAACAACTCCTACTTGACTTTAAACAGAAATTAAGTGCTTGTATGAATCACAAGCACTTCGAAGCGTGACTCCACAACTAATCCAATGGCTTTTAAACCCAAGTTGTACACATACTCAGACTTCTACCTCTGCTCTTCCAGGCAATAGGTTGCTGAAGTGGGAAAAACTGATGGGTGTTGTTAGTGGAGGAGGGGAAAAAAAGTGAGAGAAGCTGCTACCTCAGCTTAGCTGAAAGAAAAAGAATTAATAGAAGAACAAGATGAGGGAGGGAAAGGTTTTGTGCAAGAGAAGTAGGAAGAGTAGACAGAGATGAGAAATATCTGTTTTATTTCGTCATGTCAAAATGGCTTCACCTCCTAGTAACAGCCAAAGTCTCAGACACACCAGTCATACCAGCAGCCCCTCTAGGGAGCACACGTGAAATACTGCAAGGCTTTTCTCTTCAGCTCTCTTCAGTCTGTTGGAATACAGAGAAATATATACAGCATCTCTTCATTTTGCAAACTCATAATTTAAAAAAGCAGATTCACAATAAAAAGAGCCTTTAGATGCAGAGCACAACAGTTATACGTTCTGTAATAGCAGCGAGGTAGAATTCTGAACAGATAAACTTCTGAAACACTAAAGGTATCTGTTCCTATAGTGGGGAACTAGCAACTCCTCAGCCTGCCAGTTTCTCTTGCTTAAAAAGCTCTCACTTGAAGAGACCAAATGCTGGTTTCTAAGACATTTGAAACAAGACTTTAATGAGAAATAAAAGTAATTATCAGTAGCAGTTCAATGTATATTAGCTGTACTTTCCCAGTAAGGCTGTAACATTGCAGCCTGGGTTAGTGCTAGCAGTGTAACAGAAGGTACCCTCAGGACATCCCCCAAGGCCTACAATTAGGCCTGACACCTCCTCAATCAACACAACAGGTAATACAAGAAAGATAAAAAACCAAAACAAACAAACAAACAACAATCACATCAGATCAGTTCTGCAAATGTCAGCTGTGGTGCTTACTATTAAAACTGGAGGGATCCTCAAGGTCAGCTTATAGTCATTTCTGCTCATCTTCAGAAACGTACACTATATGAGGGTTCTTTACTCATCACTAACACACTGCTACTATTTTGTTAGTGGAGGAAATATTGTCATGTAATATTGTTAGTGGAGGAAATAATGTCATGTCTCTCAGGGAGAGCTGTGGGGACTGCATCTGGAAACACTCAAGGAACACAGAAAGGAATCACAAGTCACCTTGGCTGGATCTTTCTGTTAGAAGTAATTTTTTTTCTTTAATATAAAGATTTGAAGTTAGCACTTACTACTCTGCACAAGGTTTGAAATTTGTATGTTATATTTATATTCTTCAAGTAGAATGGACAGTGTTCTCAACTCACCCACCTAGCACACGCACAGAGCCAGATTACCTCATTTAGGACTTGTTATTGCACCTTGGTGATGCTGTAGTACAACAGCAACACAAACTCAGATGTGACAGCGCTTGGAAGTCACTACAGGGGGGCATTTTGAGGGAGCAGGAGGTAGAAGAACCACACGTGCTGTGGCAAGGTACAAGGAGCGTTTCAGGTAGCTTTTCTCTTGGCTCATTTGCTATCTTTACACCAAGGCTGTGCAAAGTGAACTAAGTTCAGATTAACAACTCAGCATTCAGGGGCCCATTTAACCAATAATATACTCTCTTACAGGCACATATTATAAGCTACTTGTTCACATTCTGGTTTGCTCTCCAGCATTCTGATGCTCTCACTTACAAGACAGCTGCACATGCACAAGAAAGAACACACGTTGTACAAAGCAAAAAAAGCCAAAAAAGAACAACACTTCAGCAGCTCACAAAAAAAGTGTCTCTATCATTAAGAAGGGACCTCAGGAAACACTTCCTTGTCCCATGTAGGCTACCAGACTTGTCCCTCACAGCACCTACAAAAGTAAATCTCTGACTAAAGCTGCAGATCAAATCATGGTTTTTGCCCCCTTTCCCCCAAAGACTGAGCTAGTACATTTGTCTGAAAGCTACCAGTATGAGCCTGGAAAACACCCTTCACTGAAGATACTTTCCAAAAGCATAAAACCTGAGAATTCATATAGATCATTTTATGCTGAAGGATGACTTGTTAAGGATGTAACGTGACCACCACAACTGCTGAATTCTGCTTGGACACAAGGACAAGAGTGTCTGCACATGGTGATAAAACAGCGCTCTCAGTGGTAGAGAGTCAAACCCTCCCAAGGGGTCCAGATGGAACAGCAGGCAGCTGAACTCTGGGCCCCTCTCTAGGATGGGACATCACCAGCACAGCATTAACTCGTGCACAGGCTCTGACAGAAGTGGAAAATGGACAGGAGGCTGCTCAGAGCACTCATAACATGCACTCAAGACTCATCCAACGAATTTACTGAAACCACCATCTCAAAATAATTCTGTTAATAAATCAAATATTGAGTGAATTCACCAGCACCACCGAGAAGCAAGCAAAAGATGCAGCAGGGGAGCCCAGCTGGCCAGCTCTCAGCAGGTCACTGAGCTCTCCACACACTGCCCAATCAATTCAGGTTGTGGACGACGCATTCCTGTGCCCCTGGAGCCAGCATGCTCCAGACAAGAGGATGCTGAAGAGAACTATTCCAGCACTCAACGACTTAGGACCTACAGGCACATACTGCATTACACAAGAAATGAGAGATGAAGTTTATTATTTGCAATTACACTCTTCATTTGCTTCAAGGTACTGTTATTCCAGGAACTGACACTGCTACTTATTGTCACTGAAACAGCATCTTTTACTACAGAAGAGGCACTGTTGCATGTGGACAAATTGTAACAAGAACAGCTTCAGAAGATCAGTAACTAATTCAAATTTATATAGATTTTAGCTAAGAAAATACTTACAGCAGAAGTATAATATAATTACAAGACAGCAACAAAGCAAGACAATGTTCTTTATCTGATCTCAAGAAATATCTAGTAAGAGGCAAACCCAGCAGCTCAGTGAGACAAAACTCTCTTCTATACAGTGTTGGAAGCAGAGAGAGGTATGAACTGTTTACCTCAGACAACAGGCTCTTCAAGGCAAAAACCAACATGACAACGTTCTCCTATGAATACCTGCCAAGTATGACTCCAACAAGGAGGAATCCTCATGGATCAATGGGAATGAGACACCAAGACCAAACACAATCAGAAGGCCAAGTAAACAGAAGATCCTCAAACACTGGTTGAATCACCCAGCTACAGCGTGACATAACCAAGCAAATAATAACAAAACCCATCAGGATCTCATCCTCTCAGCACAGCTCAGTCCTAACCCAAGTCTGCATGACCTGCAGCCATGGCTGCTATTCAGACCCAGACAGCTCCTCTGCTGCGCTGTCCAGCCCAGCTCCTGTACTGATGGCAGCTGGGCGCCTGCAGGCCAGGAGTCCCGGACACAGAGCTGGCACAGCCCCAGGCACAGGCTTTTTGGACTACAAAGGAAAATACCAGATGTTTCTGAAGTAACAGCAGAATTGAACAGCTTCAAAATTAACATAGTGAGAGGAAAACTTACGGAAAGGGGCTGGCTGCATTACCACATGTCTTCAGCCTAGGGCCACCTGCAGACACAGCTCGCTCGGACTGCACGCCGCTCCTCAGATTGCAATACTGGAGTAACACTCCCACTCTAATCACTGCAAGACACTTTATGAAGGCTTATCTCTACATGGTACTTGTGACAACGCAAGTTCTCTCGGCATTTATTTGGTCTGTAAACGAACTGTAAGAAAATAAGTGACATTTTTCACATGTTCACTCAAATCAAACCAACAGGAAACCTACACTGAGCAAAGGCGGCAAGCCAAGTCCCTGTTGACCTGGAATTACAACCCTTTCTCCAGTACCCCCACTTCCCCAACATGGAAGTTTCTGAAGGACTTTAACATTTGCATCCATCCAATATTATCATCCCATTACCTGCAGAATCACAGCACCATTTCCTCAGTGCTGCTCAGCAACACTTAGAGAGTAACGCTGGCTGCCTCACTCCTCTCTTCAACCCTGACCTCAAATCACATCAATAAAATGGAAGAGTGGGCATGCATAGGCACACTTTGTTCTTAAGCCCCCTACTACCACTGCTTTTCAGTAAAAATCCTCTACAAACCAAAGCAGAAGAAATAAAATGCAAGATTATACAAAACAGTGTGGTGATGGAGCATGCCATACCACACAGCCTTCTCCAAGAAACTGTAGCAAGACTGTGCCTCTTCAGCTGCACACTGCTTCTGAATAATTCAGATGTAGTTCCCATGCCAAGGAGGACATTACGAGACTGTCAGAGAGGCTGATCTGGAACGAGGTCTGCCAAATAATCTTAATTGTCACCATGGGAGGAAGGAAATTAACAGACGTTGCCGATGTACCAGCACAAGACATCCTCAGGTTCTGCCATGGGGCAGCTCTCCCTCACTCTTCCCTGCTGCCACCTCCAGCCCTGAGGCACATGGCAACATAGGTTTTGTGACACTGCTCTGGGGCTCAGAACAGTAACTGCCAGGGACTGTTAACTGCAAACGACCCTGACTGAATGCAACAATATTAACACATTAATTGGATGGTTATGGTACAATGGTTACCATCCATGCAAAGACACCAAGTTATTCAAAAGGTAAACAGGCTCCAAAGAATCCATAGGAGAGGGTTTTGTACAAGGTTACAAGTAAGGACTCCATTGCCTAGATCCAACCTACCTTGCTTTGACAACAGAAGTCCATAGTATTCCTGGGAAAAAAAAAAAAAATATCCTGCTGCCTTATCTGTTCTAGGTTAAAGTTTCAAAATGATTAAAGTTCAAATCACTTTTGTAATGCTAACTGCAGCTTAGGAAAAATATCTGAAGCCAGCATCCAGCTTCCTAGTTTACACTCTTTTTCTTCTGATAGGAATACTTTCCTTACCCCGAATTTCTAGATTCAGGGACAGAAAGCAATATTAAAATATAACCAGTATCATTCTTTGGCAGTTCATCTGCACGGATAATTCAAAGGAATGAACTCTCAATTTCATAAATCACAGCACGTTCAATACTGAATCAGAACGCAAACAGCTCGCTAAGAACAGAGGTAGAGTTTATTTGCTTATAACAGGCACTATGCAAGATTTCCACTTTGTCAGTTTCAGACACCCTTCTCTCTAAGGAAGGCTCACAGGCCACGTGCACGCAGGAATCTCTGCACAACATGTAACGTGGCTCCAAGCCACATCCTGCTACTGCTGCCACTGCCAGCATCCAGCAAAGAGAGTGGAACACTGTTATGCATCGCATGTGACATAAACAAAAGACTTTGGAGCAAAAGCCACCTCTGCAACTTTGGTATATTTGTTATTTTGGAGTACATACCCTGTATTGAGACATGTATTCTGAATCACCAAATTATGAAGTCAATAAGAAGAAGTACAAAATTGTACAGTACTATTTTGATAGCAGTGTTATGTATACAACTTCCCAAAACGGCATTTCAAAGCGTTAAGAATTCCCAAAGTGAAAATCAGATCTCACACTCCAGCTTTAAAGAAGTGAACAGCCTGGAACAGCGTAACAGTAAGATGGTTAAAAAATAACAAAGCAGAGAAAAATGCAGTAATATGCTTTGATGACACGTCTAGGACCAACAAAACACTCTCACATTTCCTAAAACTGACCTCATACTAACAGTATGCCAATTAACAAGAGCTAGAATTCAACACAGTTTAACATGACTCCAGTTAAGATCCAGGGAGAGCAGATTCTCTTTTCTCAACTGCATGCTGCTGGGGAAAGCACGTAGCAGCTCTTGGGAAACAACAAACACCCAAGGGGGAAAGACAAGCTCTTCCTATTACTTAATATAGGCATCCCCATCCACTAAAAAAGTCCTCCAAACTTCTGTTCCTTATATAGATGCTCCAAGGTACGTAGGTGCCCAAGTCACAAACAGAACGTAGGATGGCAGCAAACAAAACAGCTCACAAAAATACATTCAAAGGCTCCTTCTCTGCATCTTTAGAAACCAGAAGGTCTCCAAAGTTCTCCATAAATTGTTTAAACAAGACATAATGAAATTTTGGCACCAGCACAAGATTCTGCAAGCTAAACAGTACTGTTATATAATATTTACAGCGTGTTTCCTACAGTTTTCCTCAAACTGCCTTCAGTTTAACATTTGTACCTCCTAGTATGCCCGTTTCTCTCCCCCTCCAAGAGAATAACAACCTGTCACTACCTGAGACCGCGGGCAATAGCTGATTCAACACCCACACAGCCCAGCTGCCCACCTTCCAGAACTGCACAAGCTGTCACGGGGGCACTGCCAGCACCCAGCTGGGCCACGGCTCAGCACAACGCTGACACTAACAGCAATCTCATCCAACACACAGGATAATGATGTGCACTCAACTCACATCCCTGCACTGCTACCTTAAGGCTTACACACATGGGTACAAAGGGACTGTTTCAGGGAGCAGACAGAATTTCTGTATCTGTGAATTTCCCTGAGTAATTCAATTCTGTGATGTCCATGGTGAATTCAAGTGCAACTCACGTTTTGATGCACATTCCTTCATGAGGTCCATAACACGTGCAATTACTCTGACCATGCACTAAGAGGCATGCACACACCTCACTGCTGTTTCACCTGCACTTTTGTGCCTGAATGAACAACAAGCATTGGTTTAATTATGTGAAGCTTTTGTAGGCACCAAGCAAACCAAGTTCGATTCAAACACTGAAGAGTACTCAATGAAAACCAGCACAGCAAATGAGCATGTCATTACATTTGCCCAGGTTGGGCACTTAGCCACACATTTGTACAGGTATGGTGATTCGCTGTGCTCACACTACAGCCAGCTGCTTTGCTCATGCTCCAGCCCACGTGGAAACACTGCTGCTGTGGCTGACAGCACACACAAGTGAGAGCTATGAGACACAGGGCTCGCTGGCTCAGGTTGCCCTGCTGCAGCCACACAGCCACTGCTCAGCCCAGGCTCAGCAGGGCACTTGCACCTGCACACTGAGCTTCTTCCACAGAAGACAATAAGAGACCCAAAGAGCAGACAAATGTCACCTGCAAATAGCAGATTAGAACTTCTCCAGTAAGCGCGTTCAGCTTTAAGCTACTTCTTCCTGAACTGGTTATGGTTCCACCTGACAGCATCCACTCCTACACGCAGGGAAGCCCTGCACCAGGCCAGCCGGGAGCCTCTCTCTCTCTCTCTCATGTTCAATCACCATTATCACTGTGCTTTCAGTACTCCAAAACACTTTGATTTAACCCGGCCTCTCCCTCAGTAGTACATATAACACTTTGCTTCCTAAACTCATATATTAGTCAGGTTCTTTCTATTTGACTGAATGTTCTGGTAAAAATTATCCAGTCTCCTATACACTCCCCAAACCCACATCCAGGAGCTGCTCATGAGCTCTTTCCTTCAGCACAAGCATCAGAGAAACAGGAGGGGAGAGGCCAAACTGAAGTGCATGGCTTTCTCTGGTTCGCATCTTTTTTGGTTTTGCTGTTTCACACAAAGCTTGTGTCTTACACAGCTCTTTTAGCCAGGCTCAGCTGAAGTTCACATGGAGCTATAGGACCCACTCTGGTACCCCAGATGCTTTTTGTGCCCTTTCAGCTATGGCACAGTGCTATCAGCATTTACCTTTGTCCTTGGAGGGGAACAACACAGAATCCCTCCAGGCCCCAAGTCACATATCTGCCTACACCCTTGACATTTGCTGCTAGGAGTACCACATCCAGGTGAATTCAATCACAGTTTTAAAGGTACACATTACATCCACAGCAACATCATCCAGGTCCTGCACAACTTCGGGTTCATTTTCTGTGCTGTTGGCTCTTTGGAACACCACTGCCCACTGACAGTGCCTGCAGGACAATACACATGTCTGAATCTGACAGCACAAAGCAACTTGGACATCACCAGACGCCTGCTTTACAGTGCTGCTTCCCATGTCACAAAGCTGAGAGCGCCAGCACAAAGCAAAGAGGAGTATGAGTGACATGAACACCTACATCATCAACAGAGCTACACATCTGAACACTTCTGTGAGGGAAAGCATTAAAGATACACCAAAATAAGACATATACAACTGCCCTGTCAACTCAGTGGAAACAAAGTGGCCACATGTTGAACACAGACAGTATTTCTGTGCCAACAAATGTTCACAAATACTGTGCACAGTCTGTAAGAGATCTTGATGTGAAATTCACACAGAAGCTGGTTATAACAGAGTTACTCTATTGCCACCTGACACATAGATTAGATGAACTGAGAAAATACTGTTTCTTAATAAAAACAAAAACAACTGAAAAGAAACACCTCAAACATTTATCTAAACCTTCAGACAGCTCAGTAGCAAGGTAGTTACATGCTGTCACATGTTTACATAAGCTGCCCAACTAGCTAAGAACTACCGGGCAGTTTTTCCAGACAGCTGATCAATAGAACTGTGTATTCAGAGTCAGTTTGCACAGCCAGACACACAAGTGACATCCTTGCACTGGAAATAGGAATTGCACTATCTGCTCCCAGCAGTGTGTGAGAGCAAGTCAGGCCCAGTCCTTCTAAAAACTGCACCAGGACTGCTCAATAACATGGGGGCATCCAACAGACTGAAAATTTAAAGTCATCAACAGAAAAAAATATATGGAAGGTATACAGGGAAATAGCAGCAAGCCTTGATTATTTGTAACATTTGCATTGAAACAAGTACGGAGGGGGAAAAAGGACACTTTTAACACCAGTGTAGCACTTGCACTACAACTACAGTATCTTCCTTCACCCAGTAACTGCTAGGACTAACCAGCACACCTTTCAGAGCCCATACTGGAAATACGTTATTTAAAATACGTACTTTAGCAACAGCCCTGTTTTCTGGGTTACAAAGCTCTGTCCATCAGTGCCACGCAGTGCTCTAGGACTTGGGACAGAGGCCCACAGCAGCAACGCAGCAGCCCAGCGTGCAGCTGGGCAGTAATGCAGAGCTCCACAATGCCCCACTGGCAGTCAGGTGGGCACCCTGCAAACACCCGATGGCAATCTGTGCTTTCCTAACAGGGTACAGCTCCATCAATTCGGAAAAATTAAAAAAAAAAATAAAAATGCAGGAGCGTATCTTAGAGACATTTCTACCTTACACTGCTTCGAACAAAGGAAATAGCTGAAACAGGACCTCGGCTTCACTTAGACCTGACAGCCCAGCACATGCCAACATACCTCAGTAATTTTGATTCTAAAAGAAAAAAACAAACAAACAAAAAACCAACAAGCCTACACTATACATCCAATTTTGAGTGTGAAAGAGAATCAGCTGAAATTCTCCTATTGCAACACTCATCGCCTTCAACGCTCGGGTGCAGATATTACCTTGTGTATCCTGGTGAAGTTCAGCCTCTTTTCTACTCCATCTCTTCAACACAGAGAAAAGGTTTATAGATTTACAAGGAAGAAGCACTTCTAGAAGTGATGCTCAACCACCAAGTAAATAAATGACAAGCTGGAAGGTGATCAGAGTCCAAAAACTAACTTACAAAAATTGGCGTTTTAGTATGCTTGGAACAGGCTACTTGGAAGTCTTCTGAAGGACACTGTGGAGGCTCCAACACAGAGACAGCGACCACAGAACTCAGAACAGCACACTTCTGCAACATCACTTTACGAATTATAACCCCAACAGTAAAATAACAGAGTGGCTGGCAAGAAAATAGGGAGCCCTGGGCTGTAAGACTTTGTTTTCCAAAGCAACCAACAACTTTGAATATTTGTTCTTCTCAGAGAAGAGCAGTTTTTGGGAGGCAGGAGCTCAGCACTTCCTGGTGGGAGGTGGCAGAAGGACCTTTAGGCACAAGCTGGGCACACCAACACCAACTCACTCACATCAGTACTGATTTCTAAACCCAGTCCTTCCCACTCCTCCTGTCACCACACACCTTGGCCAGCTGAGCCCTGGAGCGAGGCCTGACATTTTCTAAGCAAGAAGGATTGGAAAGGGGAACAACACCTGCACACGCTGCACTGCAAATCCACGCTTAACAAACACATGTCAGCGTGTTGGTCGCGGAGAGGAGGGAGAAATGGGTCACAGCCAAAGGCTGGATTCTGAAAGCATGAACTTCAATAAATAAATAAATAAATAAATAAATGGAAATTATCAATGGATTTTAACCAGGAATTCACCCATACCAAAAGTTATCTGCATGTTTAAAAAAAGGGGTGAGGAAGGGCTTTGCACAGCTTTTGGAAAGAAGATCTGTGTCTGCCTGCTGTCCATCTCTGCAGCCTCAATAATGCTCAAGGATGAGACCTAAGCTAACAGAAAAACAATATGGACAAAATCCTCAAATGAGCACTTGCATTCCACAGTCAGAGATCCACAAAACCCATTAGTAATACGAAAATCCGTAATGCTCTACACATACACAGGTTTGTTGCTGAGCACCAGCACGTTATTGTTATGGGCACCAGCATATAAATGCACCTTTTCTGTCAGCTCTCTGGAAAACACACTCTCCCCGCCATTGCTTCATAGGAACGCTTTCTTTTACCACCAGCATATCTTTAGGTCCCAGCACGGCGTACAGAGTGTGCCAGGGGCAGAACCTGCTGCCCTCCGCTCCGCGCCACATCCCCGCAGCCTGCGGGAGCTGCACCGCCAGCCGAGCAAAGCAGCGAAACCCAGAACCCACGCAGACAGAACCGGGGAAGCTGCATGCGGGCGGGGACGGCCGCACCGACATCTCAGCGGCGGCGGGAGACCTCCGAGCACTCTACGAGCGATCCGTGTGTAGCGCGGACCACGTGCACACGCAGTGACAGCGAGACGGGCGTGAGAGAGGATCCCGTCCCCGCACCTAGGCGTGCCCGCCCCATTAGCATGCACACGGACACCTCCCGGCCACTCGCGGAACGCGCCGCTTCGGCCGCGAGCGGACGCCTGTTTCCTCCCCCTCCCCGGCTCCAGCTCCCGCACCGCAGCCGCTCCCGCGGCCCGGGCCTCGGCCTCTCGGGGGCACGGAGCGCTGCCCGCCCCCGGGCC
>VXAB01002906.1:116560-138752 GCA_013399175.1 Odontophorus gujanensis
CGTGGTCTCCCAGATCTGCATCCACAGGCGGTTCGAGGGGCCGAGCTGCTCTGGCTGGAACCAGGCGATCCGGGGATCCATCAAACGGGGACCCACCCCGGCCGCCTCCGCTCCCCGCGCCGCGCCGGCCGCCGCCGCCGAGACCCTGTCAGCGGGTCCCAGCGTTAATGGCGGCTCCTATGGAAGGGCAGCTCCGCGCCTGCCTGCTCGCCGCCGTCGCTCCACAGCCCCCGCCCCTCCTGGCGAGCGCGGCGAGGCGGGGCCCGGCCGGGCCGCCGGCACACGGGCCGCGCGTAATAAGCGGGGGCGGCGGCGGCGGGCCCGAATCTATCAGCGCCGGAGCGTCGATCCGCCCGCGACTCTCGACAGTCGGGGCCCGACGAGGCGAGGCGGTCGCCGCGGCTCCTCTCTGGGCGCCGGCTCCCGGCGGGCGGCAGGTGTGCGAGGCCGCCCTGCGCGGGGCACGGCGCCCGCAGCGGCCACTCCGCTTGCCCTCGCGCGCGGTACGGCGTGCGGGCGTTGGGAACCGCTGCCCCGCCGCGTCCCCCTTCTCACACGCGCGCAGCGGCCGCCGCGCTACCCCCAGCCGTGTGACGGCTGAGGCGACCTGCCGGCATCCCGAGCAGCGCCAGCGGAGAGAGCCGGAGCGCCCGGCTGCCATGCTTGTACGGGCAGCGCTTCTGCAGACGGAAAAACACACGGCACGCAGCGTAGCAAGCAGCAAAATGGAGTAATGCAGCTTCTAGTCAGGCTCGATTTTATTTCTGTAGTGCTTTGATACCGCAGCCTTAAAACATCCCTCGTGTTATCAGCTACGAACATTCCAGCGCGCTGCACCTCGGTGCTCATCGTTCCATAGTTGCAGCACTGTGTGGGACAGGATTCATCTTTAGGAAGGTGGAGCTCCGGAGGGTTTGAAACTAGAAAGGTGCCCTTCACTTTCAAGTATTCCATGAGTTGGGAAGTTGCAACGTGTCCCAGCAGCATTTGGTGATGACAGCCATAGCCCAACGGCACAGCTTCACCCCACGTCCCACACAGAGTCTGGGGAACACTGAGCCTTTGCTCATGAGGTTCTGCCCTGGGGTGACTGATTGGCACAGCCCTACAGAAACCAACCCCAGTGAGAATCGTGGGTACAGGGCTCAGTTGTTGAGGTGACAGATTTGATCAATTCCTTGGAAAATCATTTGAAATTACCACAAACACCAAGAGGACAGTGGTGGGGCTTGAGCACAGCTCAGGAATAAAGGCTTATAAACAGAGAAGAACTGCACCAGATAGCTATTTTTTAAGGCACGCGTTCTTCAGTAATCCAAAGAGTTACAAGGATACCAGAAAAGCCGCACAGAGATGACCAGCTCGAAGACCCTCTTACAAAGATGCAAATCAAAAGGTTTAAATTCATAAACCTCCAATTTAAACAATGCAGGAAAGGGGAGCAACAGTAATAAACACATCACCATTAAGGAGATAACAGTCACAAAATACGTGGACTTGGAAAACAGCATGATACCTCAAGCACATGGGATCAGGGTGTGGGCCTGGCGAGGAAAGAGGCAAAAAGCTGCCACACTTGAATACAGTTGACATGACTTTTTTAATCACGACTTTGAACTTTAACTTTTCCTCAGAAAAAGGCTATTTAGAAACACCACACAATTTCTAGCTGTCAGCCATTCCACAGTTAAGATTCTAGAAGTGCCCTTTACTCCCCAGCAGCAGTGGGGGGTGAGAAAAGGCCAATGCAATTTCCTTTAAAAGTAAAAAAAAAAAAAAAAAAACCATACCAAAAGGGAAAGGAAAAAATCCCAGATGAGATTTTTTTGCCAAAAAAAAAAAAAAAAAAAAAGGAGCATAAATCCTAGAGAACATATATTGAGTCCCAACATGGCTTTAGAAGTGGCAGAGACATTGACATGACCACCCGGGGCTGCTCCCAATGCCAGGACTGCACCAGGACCCTCCTGTGTGCTGACAGCAGCCACAACACTTGTAACTGCACAGATCATTGTAGCAAATGCTTTATTTCAGCTCACTGCTTTTTTATTTAAGTCCTTCATATAACAACAATGCGAGGACACAGGGATTAAAAAAAAAAGACAAATGTTTTATCATGTCCTTTGTGTGTAAGTCTCAAGCTGTGTTTATGCGGTCACTGAATTATGTCTGACAGAACATTATGTCTGTGCCTCTCACAGAAACAAGGAACTTAGGAAAACAGTACTGAACAAAATGAAGTTGGAGTGATTTAAATACGTGCTATTCTTCCTGGAAGGTACAGAAGTTAAACAGTCTGAATTGATTTGGAGAACAGACAAGAACTCTGCAGCACTCAGTAAGAGCTCCTCCACACAGAGCACTTCAGCCCTTTTGGGAAACTCCACATTCCTTCCTCTGCTGCCACTGTCCGAGTTCTCAGCTTTTGCCAATTATCTGAGTGTTACATATCTTAAGAGCACATCCAATGAGACTATATTTAGATTGTCTGCTCAATTCATCTGTGCCAGAAAAGAACCATTATATTATTTTCAATTACAATTACCATTGCCTGAATTTGAATTTGCAACAGTAAATGTAAGGCTAGACAGTTCTTTCCACTCCTCTGGGAATGCTTTTACTGAAAATTACTTATTAAGGAAACAGAACAACCAACCAAAAATGCTTATAAACTCAAGTTCTGTGTTACTATTCCACAAGATACATGTTTCATTTATAATACTTAAACTACAAACTGATTTTAAATTAATTTGCTCTCAGATTATGGTTCTCATTCTGTAATTTTACTGTCATGATTTTTTTTTTCTCCCTCATCCTAAATACACACGTATAACCAAGCCAGTAGTACAGGTTAGAATTATTCTTGTTCCTCTACAGAGAAGATCCTTAAAACATACCACACAAAAAAAAGCCCTCAACATACAGCACAAACCTTGAGTAGATAACAGTTAAATATAAAGTTGCACGTAATGGACATCTTTTGAATGCTGCATCATGACGTACATGAAGTACTTCACAACAAACATTTATTTAAATCTCACCACTTGTTTCTTTTCATAGAGAGTAAAAACAATCCACGTAACAATGATAATTTCTTATCCATGCAGCTGCAGAGTCAATGTTTTGTGGGCTGTGGAGGCCAAAGCTGCAGCCACCACCACCTGTCCCACTGCTTCTGAGCAGGAAGGGGCCAACAGCCCCTCTTCCTTTACTGCACTTCACACCTCGGACTAGCAGCTTTTAAATTGCAGCACAGACAGATGTTCTAGGGACGAGGATAAGCAAACAAATTGAGTCTGAGATACCTGCTTTGATAACAGCCTTATCTGTGTGACTAAATGAACTGATGAAGATCACTTACATCTCTTTAGCATCTGCTTATTTAGGCTGCACACTGGCTAGATTAGGGCAGTATCTCCCACCCTCAAAGCATCTCCAAGATCTGCCTTTGACTTTATAGGCTGTCAAGGATCTCCTCTTCGTCTCATGCTTACTCTAAAACTACTCGAATAAATGAGTGCCAGAAGAGCCCATCAAACATTTAAATGAGTGCCACATCATCTTTTCTTCCACTGCCTTAATTTTCCTCAATTGTGTTAGAACTACTTTTATAGTCCAAACCTTACAGCTGAGTTTTTCTGTACCTATAAATCTCTTTTTAGGCCATGATCTGACACTCCCTTCAATCACAGACAATTTGCCTTTTCATTGTCTTCCGTACTTGTACTATTATCTTCTGTCTCATCCCTTACAAGTAGAACATGCTCTCTATGTTAACATAAAAAAATACTCTCTCATATTCACTCACAAGCCCTCCATTAGACACTAAGAGCAAGTTACACCGTGCTAAGAGTTAGGCAGGCAATAGTGAGATTTTCTTTGTTCAACGGAGAAACGAAAGTGCAGACATCAAAACTTGCAGGAAGATGATGGCTCTGTTTTGCTATGGACCACTTGTGAGGGCAATAGGCTGCTCAAGACCATAGAACACAGCTTGCCAAGAAATCACTTATAGAAGTTTCCCTAAAATAAGCAATGTGCCAAGGAAACAACAACAAAACCCTCCTAAGAGCTACAGCTTCCCCCTCTACCACCCTGAACCTACCTGAGAAGCAGCAGACAGAAGAGCCAACTTGCCCCTTTTTTCACACCCTCAGCCCAATAGCCCCACTGAAGCACTTCAACCTGATCAGGTGAAACAAAGCTGAACTAGGGGACTATTTCAGCTTCTGTACAACAGTTTCAGTACAAATTCACATGAAACTGCCTTTGTGTGTCCTCATTACTCCCATACCAAAGTATACCAGAAGACAGAAGCAAATACTGCAAGCACTAAATCATACACTTCAGCAAATGATACAATTTATACTGAGAACCTGCCTTATTATGAAAAAATAAGGAAGATTTTCTAAAGGCTTTTAAGCAGTTAGTGCATGGCAAAAGCAAACAAAAGAATTCCTACTGCTGAAATAGCTTCAGAAGTAAATGACAGTCTTTGCTTTCAGTAGCAGGAATAAGTGGGGTATGACAGGTTATAATAAAAAAATAGGCTTCCTAGCAGAGACCTTTATCTGCAACTTTCAGATCTGTATTTCAAGAGAAAACATGTTTTCTCATCAGTAACAACCCCTGTTCCACACAAACTTAATTGTTCTATCAGTTCCCAGGAAGCAGGGTCCAACTGCCCTACTTGATGCAAGATGTGAAATCCTACACTAGGAACAGAGCAATCCCAAAAACTGAGCAGGCTCCTGACTGAATGAGAGCAGCTTTGCAGAGAGAAGGACCTCAGGGTCACAGTGGACAAGTCGATGAGAAGTCAGCAGTGCAGCCTCACAGTGAACAAAAGCTAACAAATACTGCACAGCATTGACAGGAGCACGGCCAGCAGGTGCAGAAAATGACTCTTCCCCCTCTTCAGCACTCATGAAATCACACTGGGAGTACTGCACCCAGCTTTGGGCCCCCCAACACAAGACATATTGAAGGCCACCAAGACAGGTGGAGACTGAGGGAGCCAGGTCTGTTCAGCCTGGAGAAGAGGGCAAAACAATTGCTATTTTCAGCTGCCAAATGGGGATTGTAAGGGAAGATGGAGCCAAACACTTCTTGGTGGCATCCAAAGGACAAGAGGTCTGCTTTGCAGCAAAGCACGGGAAGTTCCTATTAGGTAGAAGGCAGAGCTAGGGGAGTGCTCTCAGCAAGGGCAGTCAAACAAGGGAACGGTCTCCCCCACAGTTGTGAGATTTCCACCTCTGCAAGTGCTTAAAGCCCAGTGTGACCTGTCAGACCCCAGGCGAAGCCCTGCTTTGAGCAGGGGGATGGACCTGGGGATCCCCAGAGAGCCTTTCAATCACGATCACTCAGCAATTCAACAGAGCAACCTCAAAATGAAAGCAAGGAAGTTTTTTCTTTCGTAATGCTTCAAACTAGTATGAAAGCCTTTTATCAGGCTAGAATTATACTATCCTCAGCATACAGCATATATTATTAACACTGGGATTAAAATTCACACTGCGCAGCCTTAACCCCTAATCCACCCAGCTGCTGCATTCCAGCCCTGCCAACCCCCAGGATAACTCGTTCAACAGCTCCACTTACTCAGGACTTCTCCTGGACTTCTGAAGGCCAGGCCAAGTGCCCTAGATACTCCCGAGTTGTGTCCACACCCTCACTTGTTTCATTAGCAGGCATCGCATCACACATTTAATCAAACTTCGGAAAAGGAATAGCAACAACAGGACTTTCAGGCAGCACGGCAGCTTAAAACTCGTTTCTCACTCCCTCTCGCTTGCACTTGGCCAAATACTGCGTGTCAGAATTCTGTAAAATCAATTTTCAAGTTATCCATTCAGCTCCAGAGCCTGCTTTCCAGTCTCACAGACATAAATCTAACAAGCTGAACAAATTTTATCTTTGTAGTTCCATGCTTAACACCATGGGGAAAATTTTGCCAAAATCTAGATACCCATGCTAAGAGTAGAGGGGGAAGAAAATGTCCCTTCTCAAGAACTGGCAGAACAGAATACTTCTCTAAAAAAGTAAGATAGAAAAAGAAGTGTCTGAGGGTATCCTGTACACAGAAACAAAACCAACTCTTTTGATACGTGGGAGTGCACATAAAACCTTCATGAATCAGTGAATTTTTCTGAAAATAGTTTTAGCATTTTACAGCTTAAAAATCTCTATCAAAAATATTTTAAAAGATTATCAGTAAATATAAAATTACTCTAGGTAATACTTCTGTATAAAAAATATTTTATTAGGTTTATTACCTCCCTGAATTCAAATTCATCCAGACGCAGAATTACAAGGAACAATGTAAACTGGGAGACTTGATTTTTGGAATTAGCAGTCAAATAACAAAGATGGAGCTGTGCTGAACGGGCATCCTCTCAAGATTGATTTCTAGAGTAAAAAGCCATAATACAGAATTTGTCATAAATTAATCTGAAACAGTTTCCTCTGTGATCAACCTCAAGGAGTAACAGGTACAAGTGCTGACAGTAATCCACGCACTTATCACATGCTTTTCTTGGGAAGCTTGCCATAAGTGTGCAATGCTACCAAGAGGTAAGGGCCAACAGCAAATATCAACATCACATCACTGCTTAATTCCCTCAAAATATCTTGAGCCTCCCTGCCTTGATCTGGCACATAACCGAGAATATTCGTTGAATTACTTTGTCATGCAATTGTAGTTTTCTGCCAGGATACATGAGAGCTTCTAACAATGACAGTGGTGCTATTTGCTGATCTCAGGACTGCAAGAGCACATCACCATCACTGCTAACATTTAAACACAAAGTATGCTATCCATTTTTATGTTGATGTGATTTCCACATTGCATCAACCCAGAAGTATAAAATACTGAACATCAAAAAAACTAATATTACCATGAAAGCAAAACTGCTTTTCTCAATACATTTCAGAAGTTCAACGTGGTTACATTTTTGAAAAAGATTTTTCGATACAGAAACCTTAAAGTTCCTCGATGTTTCAAGTGGGGTTTTTGCCCAGTGTCTCCTGATAAGCAATGAACCTTCTCAAATTCATCTTCACGTTGTCAAGAACACAAAGCTGATCTGTACTATACTGTCCTTTGCCTTCTTTTCGTATCTGGAAAACCAAAAAATACATACTTTCACTAATGGAAGAAGTTTTTTCCTGTTAGATTCCCAGAAGCTGATAAATGTTTAGAGGCTCTCTAGCAAGCCATGCTATCCATGCCTTTTGACAACACCAACATGTCCATGTGTGCACATTCACCACTAGCAAATATTTCTGCAAGTCACTTTACTGCAATACATTTCTGCTTAAAACTAGTCTATTCCTGGCATCCTATTTCACTCCTAAATCTGAAACATACACTTGCTAACTGTAGCTTTTCAAATTTAAGATCTTACACACCTAACTGACCGAACAACTGTAGCACTGTCAAACATCTGTAAGTGCTTAGTGGGAAGACTATGAAAGTCACGCCTCAGACTTCATCCAACTAAGAAATAATGCACTGAAGGCCATTCTCTGTTTAAGTCAAAGCTGCACTTACAATTACAGCTTACAGTTTTGGCAGTACAGTTCTTGGAAATACAGGATAATTAACAAACAACTGAACAAAAATTGACATGCAACTACTCCAAGTAAAACCAGAAGATGTGAATATAAATTCAGAGGGGACTTCTCTTTCCCAACAAATCAGCTGTTCTCCGGAGACATCTGAAGGATTATTTTTACAAGTGCTTCAGGAAAAATAATCATTTGGACATCGATACTGCTGACAGTGTAGCAGAGATGTTGCAATGCAGTGCTGTGCTGTTACTTTAATGGTTCTGTAAACTGCAAGGTGAGTGCATTTGGTTTTCTCTAAAGCGAAGTATTAGGAATGTAATTATTTGCTTTCATTTTTTCCCCATAATCTTACAAAGTCAAACATTCCAGCTCAATTATCTCTCCTACCAGCCTAAATCACAAAGCTGAACCCACACTGTGTGCTGAGACATCGAGTTGGCTGCATCTGATGCCTACCCTCATTTTGAACACCGGCTGAAATTCTTTCAGTGCTGGAAGCAACTTCATCTGTACTGCTGCTTTTTCTGCTTCTTTACCATCTGCAAATACATCAAAAAGGGCATCCAAGGCTTCCCCTGCTACCACAAGAGAAGATTCCTTCATAGCAACCTCAAGAAGAAATTTTCCAATCATCTAAGAATAAGAAAGAAAAATTGATTTTTCAAATAGGGCACAAGAAAATTTTTAAAAGTATTGAAAGTTTCAGGCTTGCCACACAAAGTTGGCTTTTTCACCTTTAGTGTTTCAGCTGTATCTTGTACTTTGGCCAAGACGCTGCCAGAAATTCCAAGGATGCTCACTACGTTCACTCTCACGTTGGCATTGCTGCTGTGAATACTTGCTTCACACAGAGCCAGGAGCTGCTCAGGAGTCATACACTGCTCAGCAAGGGAGAAGAAAGAAAGGAGTTAAAAAAAAAAAAAAAAAAAAAAAAAAAAAAGGAATATGTACTAGCATTTCCAGAGAAACTTCTGAGTATGAAATTTAAGAAATGTGCTTCTACAGAAGACTCGTGCAAATTTGTAACAGAAAAACAGAAATTCCTGTATTATGAAAATACACTGATTCTTGGAAGTGTAATCAGTAAGAGAACAGTTAAACTTTCCCTTTCAAATTAATGAGGTGTTTCTTCCAGAACTTAACCAAAGCTTTGTGAAGCTGAAGGAAAAAAGTTCTGCACCAAAAGGGATTTTCACAAATCTACCTAGCTCATTAGCTATTCAGCTCGTTACAACTTATAGAAGCTCATATTTCAGTTCAAAGCCAGAAAGGACCAGCAGCCCACCTAGTATTACATCTTGTATAACAAATCACTAGGATTCATTTCTATATTTAGCTCATGCCCAATGCTGGACATTGAATTCAAGTCCAACAAACGTTCTAGAAAGACCAGCTTCCACTGGGTGACACCAGGAAATAAGGAATCCATATGCCAAAGTGGTAAGTTAGCAGACAACATACGTGTCATTATATCCATCTCACCCAAGGTTTTCATTGCTATTTTAATTTTTAAACACATTTCACCTGCAAAGTATTCCTGAAAGGTCTATGAATCTACCAGAGCATTTGAGCTTGACACCTCTTACCTGAGAGATGTTCTTTGATGCCATTGTTTGTAAGAGAGCCCTCAAAGCACTGGTTATGGCTTCCAGGAATTCCATGTCTTCAGGGAGTTCTGTTAAAAAAAGAGTTGGACCCAAAGCCAAAAGTTCAACAGGAAGATAAGGATACAAGAAACAAAGAAATACAAATTCCTTCATCCTTAACTTTTTCCTTCAGGTACTACCACTACTACCACAAACAGGAAAAGATAGATTTCTGTGACTGATCTTTGTAGGTTGCAACCGTAGTGATTTTTTAAATTCAGTACAAATTCTATCTTGAAGTTTGATCACTGTTCCTTACAACACTTATTTTCATAAAATCATTTGTGTTGGAAGGGCTCTTACAACCATCTAGTCCAACTCCCTTGCAATGAACAGAGACACCTACAGTACCATCAGGCGCTCTGAGCCCCATCCAGCCCAACCCTGGGTCTCTCTCCAGGGATAGAGCATCCAGGATTCCCCTGGGCAACCTGTGCCAGCCTTTAACTACTCTTTACTTGTAAAAACATTTTTCTTACATCCAATCTAAATTTCTCCTTTGAAACCATTTCCCCTTATCCTGTCACAACAGACCCTTGCTGCAGAGTCTGTCCCCTTCTTTCTTATAGTCACTCTTCAGATACTGAAAGGTCACTATCAGGTCTCCCTTCTCTCCTCTCAGTCTGATTTCAGAGGAAGGTGTTTCATCCCTTGGACCATTTTTGTGGCTTTCCTCTGGTTGCAATCCAACAGGTCCACATCTCTCCTGTACTGAGGACTCCACATCTGGACGCAGTACTCCAGATGAGGTTTTACTTGTGCAGAGCTGAGTGGCACAATCACCTGCCCTGCTGGCCACACTTTTTGATGTAGCCCAGGATACAGTTGGCTTTCTGGCCTGTTAGGGAACACTGCTTGTCCAGCTTGACATCCAACCAAGTCCTTTTCTGGAGTGCTATGCTCCACCCTTACGCCCTCTCTCCAGCTTGTACTGATAGCACTGCCATGATGCAGGTGCAAGACCTTCCACTCGGATTTGTTGAAACCCACGAGGTTCACCTGGGCCCACTGCTTGAGCCCCTCAATGTCTCTGATGGCATCCCATCCCTCGAGCAGGCCAACTGCACCACACAGCCTGGTGTCATCACAGACTTACTGAGGGACCAAAGGTGTGTTTCAGGCACATCCTGGTTACGGTGCTTGTTGACTATTCTGACAACAGTCAGAATAGAAGCTTGAAAACCGTGTGTCACACGTGGCCATATTTCAGGAACTGAGAAAACTGCAGAAGCTGACTGAGTTCTTTAACTCCTTTCTTCTAAATAGGCTTTTTTAGACACTCAGAACATTGGGCTCTTTCCAACTCACATAAAGAGCATGTTTTCCAGTGGTTTAGCAACCCTCCAGAAACACACAATTCAAACAGTGCATTATAATTCCTGTTTAACTGCAAATTCATCCGTAGGAGTCATCACTTTCAGTGCACATTCTGCATTCTTCAAAGCTTTTAATTTTTTTCTTTAAGGTGTTCCAATTTTCTGGACTATTCCAGATGCAGAAACTCTTGCAAACGTAATACATATCCCCACCTTTCCCACCTAAGCAACTAGATCTTTACGTCTTTTTTCAACCTGCAAGCCACAAAATTCCTTCTAAACACTTGGTATCTTACCAGCTCCAACAGTTTCCATTCCATAGCATTTAATTACTAAAAAAACATTTAAACTAATCGAAAACCCTCAGACTTCAGCTTGTCATTTTTCCAGTTTCATCTAAGAATGCCCAACCAATTGCAAAGTATAATAGGAAATCTTACTTATGTCTTCACATTTACTTTCATTTCCCACATTTTGTTTTTTATAAGCACTACAGTCATAGCACACGCTTTTAATATGACATGCAAAAAGATTTTAATATGACATTTCTTTAAAAAGTGTGTTTTGCAGGCAGATGCATCCTCCACCAGCAATGCAGCAAAATACTACACAACAAATAAGGACTGCACACATCATATTTGTGGTTACAAATGAAGTCGCTTGAAAGAAGGGAAGAAAACCAACCCTCTCCAGCTTTCAAAAGACAAGAAAAGACAAAGGTATGCATACAGTAGACTTCAACAGATCCATCTTAGGAAATACATTTTCTGTCAGTTCTGAGATTTGGCAGGCTTTTCCAGTCTCTAAGAATAACTCTGATTTACTGATGAGCCATACCACTGACCTTAAAACAAAAACATTAGCAGAACAGTTTGAATGAAGTAGCTTATCAGGGAACCAGATCACTGAGTTGGAACCAGCTGTTTTTTAAAGTCTTAGTTCAGCTTCTCTACTATTAGCAACAGAGATCATATAATAAACGGTCCAGCAGTATTACTGGAATGACTCTGATCAGATCTAAGAGATCGCAAGGGGTAGCTGGAAATGCTCCATCTTCTCCATGACCTGGCTGATTGATAAAAAACAGCTATTATCACAAATACATTCAAGCAAACAGTTCTGGTTGCACAGCAAGGCTGGATTCATCTGCTTACTCAGTGACTTTCCTCTCGCACACACAGATGTAATACAGTCTTGCATTAGAAGTGTAATTGCTCAAGATTCAATCTGAGTTAACATATTATACCATTATACACAGTTCTGTCAGCACGTTTCTGACACTCAGTATCCTTATTTTGAAAGACTGATAGAACACAATTATTAATAAAATGGCAATAAAACTTAACATGTGTATTAGTTACCTTGGACTTATATGATGGGCTAGTATGGCCTCTGAACACCTTACCTGTTTTAGAAAAGATCAGCTGTGAGAGATGTTGTGCAAGTGACTGAAGTGCTGAGGCTCCTCCAAGGCAATCCACATCTGACACCAACAAAATGCTATGAAGACATGTTAAAGCTCTACACTGCACAGTGTTCAATCTGAAATGAAAACAAAAAAATGCACGTAGCAGATCTTTGTAAATAAATGCAGAAATACAGAGAAGGATCTTGAATTAAATAAGGCTGTGATCTGGTGTGAGGTTTACCCAAAGATTTGCATCTCTTCATTGAAAATGAAGGATCAGATCTGTCATTTTCCAGATCTTAAAAGTAACCCAAAGATAAACGATCCTTCTAAGAGAGCTAAAACAACTGAGTACATATGAAAAACAGCAAGAGAGACGATGAAATTCCTACTTTTTAATTAACGGTTTCCATGACGGATTTTGCATACAGATGTCTAGAGCAACACTGTTCGGAAAAGCAGTTTTTTCAAGAATCTGGGGAGGGGAAAAAGAAAGGTTTAGCAATAAAGCTTTTGTTTTTCTTTTCTAAAGCATGGGGATGGGAAGTCTGAATTTTTAGCTTAATGTCAAACAGATAGCTCAAGTGAGTGTACTTCATACTTGACTATTCTCAAAGCTTTTAAACTAAGAAAAGTCTCACATGCTAAAAATGTCAATCTTCCTCAATCACTCAAAAATGGAGCAATCAAACACAGGTTTAGTACAGTATTTCTTAAGTATCTAACTGTACTGTACATCAGGTGATTTTCTAGATCTCTACTATTCTTTTTCATTTTTATTTTTTTTAAATCTTTCTTCTCACAGACTCTGCCACAGAATTTTCAGATACCTGCAGATCTAAAAGACCTTAACATGAAGCTTAGACAGCCCACTATGGAGTACAAAAATCCCTAAATGTTTCCATCTCAAGTGAATGCTGAATCACCCTGATAATTGGGTTCAGACCAGGAATTTTATCTTTACAACCCCATATAAGAACGAATTCCGGAACAAGAACAATGTAATTCTTGTCAGTGTCAAATACTGCACTTAAGATAGTATGTATTAAATAGGGTAGAAGAGGAACGTGCGTTTTTTCAGTGCTGACTACTGTCATGCACACAGGTTACTTCCAGTTCCTCCAGCTAACATGGACATTTGACAGCCAAGCTTCTAATCAAGGCTCCCTTTCTTTTTTGCAGGTCATCTCTTTCACAACCAAATCAAGAAATAACCTTTGTATGTATAAAAAAAAGAATTAATAATAACAAAACAAAAATGGCCAAAACCCAATCAAGAAACAAAAAAGCACAAGGTTTCTGAAACATGAGAATCTTCTATTCCAACTTACATTATTTAGGCAAAGATAACCCATGAGATGTTGCTACACCTCTATGAGAAAACAAAAATCAAAACAACAACAAAAAAAGCTAAACTGTCTTTCAGTAACATCAACCTTCTCCAGATGGACTGGAGTGATTCATTTGCCTACCCTGGAATATAAATCAAGCACAATGAGAGACTGTAGCACATGCTGGAAACAAAACAAAATACCTTCTTTGGAATGAGGTTGTTCAGAAACGCTGAGTGAACCTCAGCAGAAAGGCACAGGGGTGACATCAGCAGCCCACTGCCCTCACTGTATGAGTTTTCCATAAACAGGTCACTTTCATCACTGCTGGAGAGCTCTTCCCACTCATCATCAGAGGGATCTGAAAACAGAAAACAAATCTGTAGATGCGACCCCGTTACTGAATTATTGCTGGCTCCAGCTTTTGGTTTAAGTCTTACGTTCCAGTGCCCTAATGAAGTCCACATAACCCAAGAACCATTAAGCCACAGTTATAAATGTAGTACCACTTTTGTTTAAACTGTCTCATTAAAAAAATCACTTTATATTCACTTGTGGAACATGTATTCTTATGAAAGACTCTCCAAACACAGACACCTCTTTCTCTGGCATTAACTATGCCTCACGTAAAGATAAGGCATAAAAGAAGCATTTCTTGAGAAACACTTAACATTTACTAAGATGTTAACCAATTTTTAAGATTTTTACCAAGCAGCTTTTTGAGGTAGACTCAAGCATGCAAACACATTCATATAACCTGTTTGTATGGGAACTGTTGAGTCACGGCCTGAACCACTGATTGATCACCTGAGGCAAATACTGAGTCAGCTGCAGGGGCACAGGTGAAGGTAATGTACCTGTGTGACTGGAAGGGGTGGAGGCTGGCTCCACCTCTCCCAGACCCCATTTAAGGGCTGACCACCACCAGGGAAAGATCTCTTAAGAAGGACTCCTGTGTGGAGTCATCGGCAAGCCTCAACCACCATAAAAGGTGAGCCACCCTTTACTTACCAGTAGTCTGTGTACCATCTATATAAAGCCTTACGGAAATACAGCCATCCTCTGTGATATCTCCTCTGATTCCATCCTTTTGAATTATCTGCCCTACACCTGTTTAATACCTGTAGTCAGTTTAAGGCAACTGTTTTGTCTAACAACAGTGAAATCAGAGAGAGACATGGGCTGTGACCACGTGATCACATGGCCCAATTAATTCTATCCCTATAATGCACTGGTGTTAGTATCTTCTGTGTGAGAAAACGTCATCTTTTATGTTCTACCAACCAAGGCCCTGCCCCTGTGCAAGAACAAACATGCAAATAAAGGTGACACCTCCCTTTCAGTAAGCTTCTTGCAAGTAGAAGCTTAATTTTTTTTTTTTTCCCGAAGCAGCATCTTAAAGCAAAGAAAGAATCTCTGAAAATCAAATGATCACTGTACTATCTGACCTCACAATTCAGCAACAAAGACAACAGCAGCAGTATTACACCTCGGAGAGCAGAAACTGGATCAGCCTACAACTAAGATCAGGTTTCTTGTAATGTTCTTGGAAATACAGGAGCATTTCCAATGGCAATCCTATCCCAACTAGGGCTGGCAACCTATGAACTACAAATAGGACAACAATGCTGACTCCTGATCCTTCCTCCATGCCTGCTAATGATGAGAGTACTGTTTCTCCTCCCAAATGCCAGCCAGCAATCAGTAAAAAAAAAAAACAAAACAAACAGCCTGGTTATTTCCCTGAGTTGTGTGGCAAACTGAGTGTTTTCATGAACTCGGCATAATGGAAAAAGCTAATTTAGCCATCAAATAACTTGAAAATTAAATCAACAGCTGCCTCTGGATTCCTCTTAATTTCTACTGACTACAATTCTGTCTGCCCATGAACAGGTAAAGTACTGCAGTGAAATACAGCACAATCAACCTTACGTTACACTGAGCGAATGGTAGAATATGCAGCTTATCCACAAGAGATTTTCCAATTAAAAGGGAGAGCTTATGAATTACAGCTCATTAGATGAGAAACACAGTTATGAAAGAAGCTTCATATATTAGTTGCAGAATTTCCCTGTGCTATAAGAGAAAAAAGATCACCAGTGGGAATACCTGGGTATTACTGTGGATTTTATGAGAACCTGAAAAGATTTACCTACAAAGTTATCTCCTATACAATTACTCATGCATCAGCTTCACAAATTGTGTTACTAACTAAAATGCTCAGTTTTTTTTTTAATTTTTGTTTTTAAACAGAATTTGTGCATCATTTATTTGTTTCCTTGAGGATCTGGAGAAAAGCCATCAACACTGATTATCAGAGTTCAAAAAAGGTGTCCTGTATCTTTTTCCTATTCCCCCTCCAACATTTTTCTTAAAAAACAAACAAATAAAAAAGCTCATCAAGGCAGAACTCTCAACAGCCCACACCTGTATTCCTGCTAGAGTTTCGTGCAAAAGCCATCTCTAGATCTCTTGCAACACTAGTATCTAAATGTAAGATGTGTAGTAATTCCATTAAAACTAGATGACTTCTCTGCTTAAAAACATAAGATACCCCACTCAAGCACCAGGACTCACCTCAATATTGTATCAGATTAACACTCAGACTGCACTCCAACTGAAAAAATAATTAGTTGCAAGACTGTTCTTGGAAATATATCTTCAGCACAAGTACTCAAGGCCTTTCCCTTCCAATCACACAGTATTTGCAGTAACATGCAAAAATGTATAAGCAGTAGAAGTTATTTAAATGAGAAAAATACTTAAATATGTAATAGAATTAATTGTTGTGATTCTCAATCAGATGAGAGCACAGAAATGAACGCAAATACACCATAAAGGCTAAGATCACCAAATGGCAAACTTAACATGACTTATCCCAGAAACAAAAGCCACAGCACCACTTGCAATGGACAGAGAGATTCCTACAAACCTTCACTGCAGCACATATTAACAATGATTTCCAGAGCAGTCTGCTGAGCCATCAGTAAGGCTGTCACTTCTTTCAGTTCCCATTTATCAGACTAAAGGAAAAAAAGTGCAGAATTTAATTTTGGAAAACAACATTTCAGTGCAATTTAAAGCATCTAGACTGTCAGTGAAAAATACAACCAAGCCATTCCCCTTCTCATCTCCCACCAAAGCTTTCAGAAAACACTAAGATCTGTCTATCCATCTATTTACCTATCTGTCTGTCTGTCTGTCTGTCTGTCTATCCATCATCACTCTGACAGATATTTCAGATGACCATCTCTACTAGGGATCAAACGTTACTTTTAAAAACATCATCTGAGCTGAAGTCATAAAAGACAAGATTACTAAGATGTTACCTACAGACCTCACAGAAGTGTTTATTTCTACTTTATTTTTCACACATAGAACAGTGATCGCAGTATTCTCTCTCTACAATCTCCACTCACAACTTAATACTTAGAGCCATCAAACACCACACTCACCTTATACAATGCTCAGGACTCCTTGCACTAGCTAGAGGTAATATAGTCAGATAAGCCTACACTTCCCACCAGCCAACAAAATGGAAATGTTCTTTCCTTGTGTGTTGCTCAACTTGAGCACATTTGAACAATGTGCACTGAAATTCTCCATGCTTGGCTTAGAAGTCTTAGCCAAAACAGACAAGCCCTTTGGGAATGAAGATTAGTGACTGTAGCAGTTAGTTACTCTGGCAAACACTGAAAAACAACAGCCAGTCAAATGCAGAAAGCTCCCAGAGTCAACCAGCTACACTTACTGGAAGGAGGTCTGAAATGTCATGTTCTCTGCTGATTTTTCCTTTAGATATTTCTTCCATGCCATCATCTTCACTTACAGCACAGCTGTCTGAAGCATCAATCATGTTCTCCTCAGTTTCTGCCTCTGCAGCAGGTTTTAATCTGTTTTTTTCAGCTTCATTCATATGAATAATTGTTTCACCAGCATCTACTGCTAATGATTCTGAGAAAATCTTCAGGATTGCATTAACCATGTTTCCCAGGCTGCCTGGTGGAATGGTTTCCTTGATATTCCAAATGGTGCCTATACGTGAAACAGTTGAAACATAAAAATGCATTAAAATATCAAATCCTGGTTCCGTAAGAGCCGTACATTTTGTGAAGACATGGCCTCCATGAGTTCAATACTAATGGCTTATACTTCTGTATGAGCCTGCAAGCCTTTTCTCCACAGACCTGCATTTTTTTTTTTTAGCATTTCATACACTGATATGTAATAACTGCCTGATATCCACATCTCAAGCTCAGGGATACTCCAGTATGTAAGAACACACACAGTATTAACAAGGAGTCATGTTGACACTTTTATCTTTAGGAAAAAAAAAAAATTAAATCCAGAGGATAATCATTGTCCAAGGATTCTCAAAATTAAACTCATTTATTGCACTCCAGTACTAAAAATCACCGTGGTTGAGCATGTGAGGTAGAGAGGAGAGCAGGAGGCAGAAAATCAGGTAAAAAGCCCACACCTGGTAAGACCAAAACAATCCCTGTACAATTTATTACTGATTCATTTCACTTATGAAAACCAAATGAACATTTAAAGTGGATGACCACAGTAGCAAATGCAGAATCAAGCATTTGAGACAATTCTTAAACTAGCTACAGTCATTTGGACCTACGTTTCACTTCAGAACACTGCAAAACACAATCTTAAGAGGAAGAAATCACTTTATGAACCAACTATGCAAGCACTGCTAACAGCTAATGTCAGGACAGCACCACAACTGGATGTGAAGATGAGAAGAGGAAGCCTCCTGGCTTTCCAGCCCTCCTTTACCTCTTGTGCCATCCAACACAACAGAAGGAATTCCCCAGACACTCTACCTGCTATGAGCGTTCTCAAAAGGATGTGCTTCATTGTGCTCCCTGGACACAACATCACTGTTTCCAAGACTTGCTGCACAGAGGCACTGAATGAAGAAAGGAGATCTGGATTATCTTCTGTCACTGCCTGTAGGCAGTTTGCTGCAGCAAAGGAAAAAAACAATAATTAATTAACAAGTCCAATAGTAGATTTCAGTCTCCTAGAAAGAAAGCACTGTACTCCTGAAAGCTGAAATAACTAAACGTGGGGGAAAAATAGGAGATGCAGCATCATACTGTAGCACTATGACACCGTCCTTCACAATTTGTGGTTGAGATTAACAGACATACTTCAGCAAACATGTAGGGCAGCGAGGACAGTGCTGTGTCAGACATGGGGCTTCTAGAAATTTCAGCAACATGAAATTCAATTCCTGCACTGCATACTGACTAGGGAAAGCACCAAAAAAATGCTGCAAGTACATACACCAGCAAGACCATACAAGACCATTATAAGACCATCATTGCTATACTACTAATAAAAACATGTTCACAGTGATAGAAGCCACTTGATTTTTTGGTTTTGTTTTTCAGATGGACCATATACTTTGATCTATTAAAAACAAAAACCAAAAAACTCAAAAAGAAAGACACATCCTCCCTTAAACAGTTTCTTTCCACAGACCTTTTCCTCCCATGTAACCACCAAGGCTCCATTCCCCTTTTGGATTTCTGAACACTGTACTGTTCAGAAAGGAATCTGAAGTCTTATATTCGGTGTACAGTTTAAGTAACACTAACACAGGTGCATTATGCAGTGGGTTTGACATCAGTGTTGCATTCAGACAATAAAGAAGAAAAAAAAATCCTTAGATCCCATCCCCTCTTTTTATTACTTACCTACTGAAATAGCCAGATCCACATTTGTGGAAAATTTCTTCACGTAATGCAGCACAGCCTCCAGACACCCTTCTTTATTGAATATGGATACTGCTGTACTGTTGCATTCACTAATGCATTAAAAAAATAAATAAATAAAAAAATCAATAAAGCACTTTTCCCAGGGGAGAAAAAAAATATTAAGTAACATATACTTGGTATTTCTCACATTTATAGTTTTAAGATCTATTTAAGAATGATGTATTAGCTAAAGAGCTAATCACAGTTATGGCCAACCCTACAAAACATAGAAAAAGGGGTTGGGATACTCCCAATACCCCTGAGGAAAGTTGTCTTGTGCCAGCTCTCTTGCACACATTATTCTGGAATTTATTGGGCCAAGTGCAACATCCTGCAAGTAGAGCCAGCCTGGGCACAACAGGCAGCACACAGACACGGGCCCGCAGCCAGCCCACGTGGATGACTTCACCCTTACATCCCAACAGAGCCTCAGCTGTGGCCTCTCCTATCATGACATCCAAAAAGATATACCAAACCAACACTAAATGTGTTGTTTATTTCTGTTATCAATTCTGGAATTTATATCTCTTCAAGTTTTCACAGCTACTTCAATTTTTCAACTAAAATATTAATACAATACAAACTCTAACTAAAAAAAGGCACAGGACCTAAACTACCTACAGTGCTCTTCAGAAATCCACTTTTGAAAATACTATGTCTTGGCACCAAAGCCAGTCCCAATTTGACCAGCACCAAATTTAGCAATGATGCCAGCAGTTCGTGGTCAGAGCCACAGGTTTCAAAGCACAAGGAAGGAACTCAGAGCACGCTTAATGACTGCAGTTCCTCTTCCAAAGCACTTGTGTCTACAAAAGCAGTCAAAAGAAAAAAAGAACACCAAAAATTGGCCACATACTCCATGCAAGGTGCTGAGCAAGCAGTTCCTGCACAGCTCCAGATTTCAAACCCTTAAAAAACCAGTTTTCAAATAAGGCCTCAAGTCAGCAGCCAATCAGATAGAATGGGAACTCCTCTGCAATACTGCATTGTACAAAACAAAATTCTGCATGGACCAGAAACGTGCAGCTGCTACAAAATGAAGAGAAAACAAAATTCAAGGAGAACTTTTAGAAGAGTTTTTGTATCATTTAAATATACATCTACTCTCCATTTACTTAGTGGTTCCAGTACCTATTACTAACTGAGCTACCCATTCTTTTCTTACATAATTATTCAGATCTAATCCGTGTTTCAGACACTACAGGGCAGTTTGTCCAAACATTTAATACTAACTTTTGGGAAAACTGCAGAGAGAGTAAGCAGTTAAGAAAAAATGAAGCAAAGCTCAAACATGCATCCCTGTATTACAGCAGGGACCAACAAGGCTGCATGCAGCACCACCCAACAAAACCCAACCTGTACGAGTGTCTTCCAGGAGTCCATGACAGAACGCACTCAGAAAACAGCATCCCAACTTCAGATGATGGATGGAAAGAAACTAATACCACCATCACATATTTTTAAAATCCTTCACTTACAAGTTGATCTTCCATCATGAATTACTTTTGTATTTCAGATGTGGACCCACCACACAACTAAGCCAGTCACATGCAGGAGCTACAGGCAGAAGTCAGGTGGGCAGCTGAATACATGCTGCTCGTGCAGGGACAGCCGCTTCCTTTCTGCCTCAGCCACTGTGCTCTTTCAGAAGCAATTTAATTTACCTCTTCTAAGAGGCCAGTGTTCATGGAGAACTCACCAGACATTCCACAGTAAGTTGACAGCCTCGTTGGCTATATCTTCAATGTAATTTTTGTTCATCTCTCTGCGTTTCTTCGGGGAGAGCTGGTTAGCATCTAGTCCATTGCTGCACTACAACCAAAGAAGAGAAATGGAGTTGGAAAGCGAGCCAAGAGAAAAGCCAAGACTTGGAACGTTCAAAGCAGAGGGAATCAAGAAATCTCTCATCAAGAGTTTAATATCAGAAAACCTGACTAGTTTTCTGTTCTCTGTGAAAACTGGGTCACAGCAGGATTGAATGATTGATTTGTTTTCTCCTGTAGAAACAGACTCCTACAGTACTAGCTCTGTATTCTGACTTCAGAAACATTTTTTTTTTTTAATAAAGAAATATTTAGCAATTTTAGAACCTGAAAAGCCACTTCTCCCTAAAAGAGCTTGTATGCAATTTTGAGTAGTTCTAATCACAAAGACTTATTCAGCTGCATATCTTCTTGTGCTTTACAGTAGTACTATTACTTGCATTTAAAATATATAGAAAACATACAGAAAAGCTCAAGGTTGCTCACAGAAAGTTGGCAGCTGATAGAACCCAATGCAGTTTCCAAACCTGGTCCAAAGAACAGTGCTCAGTACACACTGTTTTACAAAACCAGTTACTACTCAACTCTAATAGAAGCTTTCATTAAGACAAAACTGTTCACCAAGAAATCTCACTACAATAAGGATTTGCAACATAAATTCTGTATCTGAATCATGACAGGCAGAACAGACTTGGTCTTAAAGTCACTCCTGACCCCAAACCTCCAGCCTGCTTAAGCAAAAAACATCCCAGGCAACATACCTCACCACAGACCCATGTTACCAGCTCAGGAAGCACATACTTCTGCAGTGTTTTAGATTTATACATATCAAGAGTTGTAGTAGTATAGGTTTACAAATAAATCCTAATGATGAAAAAGCAAAATATTCTGTACTGTGTGGGTGATACTCAAAACATACAGCAGTTAACACCCCTAAAGATAGGGAGAGGCAACTAGATCTGCCAAAACATTCTTTTAAAAACTTCTTGCAAATATCTTATATTGAAAATGATAACAAAAAATGGAGCTACTTTGGAAAAGAAGATATGTAGAGGGCTAGATCAGTTTAAAAGTAGACTAAGAATAAACACACCTCTTTGAGAAGTGCCACAAGGGGTGTCATGATGTCTTGTGTCACCATATCATCGCAGACTTCAAATCCTCCACAAGCACTCAGATTTCTGGGGAAAAAAAAAAAAGAATTTGTTTGGATCAGATATAGGAGAATTTCTAGAAATGTTTAACAACAATATTTTTTGACCACGCCAGGAGTCCCTCACTGTAGGGCTGAGCACTGACAGCTGCTTACCGGAGGGCACCTGCCGCCGTCTCACGCACAGCCAAGCTGTGGTCCAGCAGCATGGGGCCCAGGCAGCGGA
>VXAB01002906.1:141538-184840 GCA_013399175.1 Odontophorus gujanensis
GAGAGCTTGAGAAGTTAAAAGGCACCTTAAACAACTTCAGCTCTTAAAACTCTTTGCCAGCTGAGCTATCCAAAAAGTTAGTTATGCAGGTAACATCCACGCCCCGCTTTTAACACTTGAAATAATGCATCCTTACTGTATTGTGGCACTGTTTTTCTTCAATAAATCTGAAGTGACACGTTTGCAATACTAGTTTCATATTCAGACTACTCACAACCTAAATTTCACTTTGCATGGCCTTGTGAATCAAGATACAGTACAGTCTTACAATCAGGAAGATGCAAGCGTATTTAAGACAATTTTTCAAAGATTAAAGTCTTCTTAAAACAGCAGTGCTGTGAACCAGATGAATGAGCTACAGGTGACCACAAGGAAAGTGGCTGGTGCATTATACACATATACACACAATTTGACAAATGTGATCCTCAAGATAGTTGCAAAGTTCTTAAATATTAAGACCAGTTCTCTCCAGCACAGACAGTCTCTCTGCAAGCCTCTTAATCAGTTCCAGAAACAGCGACCAGACGAGGACAGCTGTAATGAGTAAGTGTGCTCATAAAACATCCCGGGAATGGTATGTGTTCTTTTCAATACTGTTCATGAGACAACAAAATTCAAATAGCAATTTTTTTTTTTTTCTGAGCATTGGTGTTAATCTGCTATTTACGACAGCTTACAAATACACAGCACAAATGAGGTTTGGTTTTCAAGTTCAACTTCATAACCAATTCCCATACTTTGCCTGTACGTTCTCTTCTAGCTGAAGTAAAAAAGTGACATTAATACTGAAAAAGAGGTAATCAGAAGTAGCAAAAGCACTGATATGATAACAAAGAATTTGGATAAATAGTCAAGAAAGTAATATTGCACACTTTCACTGTCAACTGTGTAAGACTTTCATTACTAGGCAGTGACAACCAGTCCTGTTTGGTGGTGGTGGTATTTTTTTTTTGCTGTCATACTACCTTAAAAAAACAAAAAACAAAAGGTCATTTTTGGTTTCCATGGCAGTGGAAAAAACTGAAGGAAGACAGCCCTTATTGAACATGAGGCCTAGGTTTCAAAATTAATTTTCCAGTCTGCAAGACAGAAAAAAAATGAAAAAGTTTAGACCTTGAAAGCTGAGCCTAACAATGGCACTTCAAGCTCAATTTTACAGGCTAAGTTTAAAATAACAATGAAACAACTAAATATCCTATATTCCAATTTTACACGTATCCACACAAGATAAGGTGTATACAAGTGCTGCTTAGAAAAAGACAATCTTAAAAAAAAATAAAAGTAGAGAATGAACTACTAACACTTACATCATCACAGGACATATTATATTCTGCCAAAACAGTTCGACATCGAGCTGCTATGCTGTGTGGACTGTGTCAAGGAAAGCAGCTAACTGAAAACACAACAGTAACATATGCTAATACACTAGCTAATGACTGAAGTACTTAACTTGAAAAAACATGATCAAAGGATACATTGATGGTGCCACCACTCTTTTATGTATTCCAGCAAAGAACAAGCCTATTAGAGTAATACAACTAATTGTGAAAAATGGGTGATTCCAAAGTGATGTGAAAAACGACACCTAGGAAATAAATCTCATTAGTTTTAGCATACACTTGCTACACACAGACAGAAAGCTGCTGTCTAGTTCACTGAATAAAAAAAAAATACTGCTCTTAGTCATTTCTACATACTTGTGGACAGTTCTTTAGATATACATTTAAGTGGCAGTATTTTGGTAGGCATGGTCTGAAGACATAGTACATAACTAGTCCAGACAGCTTGAGCACTAGAAGTGATCTCCAAGATCCTTGGGAGAACAGCCTTCAGCCTTGTGACTTTCAGGATACCACAGCACTTAGCTACAACACCAGGCTATGAGGCAGACAGCATTCAGGGCTAGCATGACCTTTACCTTTTGTGTCTCTGGGTCTATTAACCAGTTCCAAGCACCAGTTGCTGTGCAGACTGATACCACTATCAGAATCACTGATAAAAGAAAGAACAAGAATGTGAGTATCATATTTTACTCCTATCAAAAGCAGTATTTTTTTCCCCCAACAGTGGTTCTTATGCAGTTATTTCTTCTCCCATATCTAAGGGAGAAAAAAACCTCTCCTTGGAAGGTAGAAATGAAAATAGGTAAACAAACTTCTACTGTTTTTAACAGCTGAGATTCTGTACAAGTTTCCTATGTGGGCACAAAAACCTAATTTGTTTCAGGTAAAAGCGTCCTAATGCTCTGAAGAAACAACACTTTCTAAAACAACACAGCTTGCAAAACTGTTGGAAGACTGGAATTGAGAGTTGTACCAAATATTCAGGATGGTATTTCAGTTTATGCATTGTGAACAACAGAAACATAGCATCATTAAATGGTAGATGAGAATTAAAGCCTCTATCCTGCTAGCTCCTCTAAAACAAAGCTTGAAGAATTGGCACCAGCAGTTTCAGTGGCACAGCTAAGTCGTATTGTACTCCCCTCCAATCTTAACCAACACATTTAGCAAGGAAAGTAGACAAAGGAAAAAAAGAAAAAAAACTTACAACGGAGCCAAAAAACAAAACAAATCCAGAATGGCTTCAGAAGAATGATCAACATACTGTAAATGAAAAATGCTAGGCAGAAACTATATCAACATGAGACACTAGTTTGATTTTGAGAGACTATAAAGGGCTGGAGAACAGGAGGTGATGAAAAAAAAACAAAGAACAAGGACAAAGTAGAGAAAGCTTGTGTTCCATTGCACATTCATAAAGCTCTGAGGTTTTACTTTTACCATGATAAACAAAGAGAACAAAAAATAACACACAAAAACATAACCCAGAGTTGGACATTCCTTACTGATGATAAAAAGTTAAAACATAAAACAACATGAAAACAGTAACAAGTTCATTTTTTAAAAGAAATTCGGAACAGATCTGCCTAAAGCATAAACTTCTTTTCTGTATGAGTACTTCTTTTGCAGGTTAAAAGGAGAAAAAACATAGCATTGAGATAAATGCCTTCAACATACAGTAAAAAGTCACTCATATATGAATTATGAAACTAACAAAACAGTTTGGGTACGGAAACTTCAGAATCTTCAAAGCAAAAAACAGTCTATTTCCACTATGGACTACTGATCCAAAAATTGGCAGCACATCTAGGGAATGTTCTGCTTCCCTCCTCCCCCGTTTCAAACTTTTCTGTTAGAATAGATGAGGATATATTCTGCTCTTTAATCTTTCTGCTTCAGGACCCATTCCTATAATTTCTTCACATTCACTTTTAAGGACTATCTTAACCTAGCCTTGTTCGATTCCAGAAACCGGTGGGTCCGGCTGGGCAGTAAGAGCTTTCAGAAAACAAACAAAAAAGCAGAACAACAAAGAGGAACCCAGCAACAAACAAAAACAAAACAGAAAAAAACCTACAACACATTAATATCCTGACTCTTTGCAGAATAATTCAGCCTTGAGCTCATCCTATCTTGAGATCTGGCTAGAGTGTTGGTTTTTAAAAAAGTATATACTTGGACAACTATCCAAGACATTCTGCATGTAAGATACAAACTCATCCCTGTTATTGATACATTTGTCAAATTTGTGTTCAACAGTGGTGGGAATGCTCAAAGGGACCCAGGACATCACTTTTCTCAACAATAACCAGGCAAGTGTTACACTGTAACTTGAGGTGAGCACACTACTGCCCTGTTGCAGAGTGTGTGAGTGCACACACAACACAGAAACTGTAAAAAGATCATAGAGTAGAGACAGTTGCTTGAGCAAGCACAAATCAAAGATTCATACTGGTAAATCTAAAAAGCATATAAGAGAATCCTATTTATCCCATGGAACAGCAAACTTACTTCTCCAACGTCCTGTAGCTGGTTGCAAACACGCAATATATTCAGTTAGCCTTCTTTCAAAAGCTTTGAGATCTGAGGAAGATAACGTTGTAAGCATAATTAGATCTTTGTCTGCTTAGTCATACTGTGATGTAAAAGATAAGAGGAATTTGCCTTTTTCCCCAGCACACACCACTTTCTTAAACAGAAGAAAACAGATAAATTCATCACATAGATTAAGTAAAAGCAAAATCAGAATAACTCCATTCAACTGTAGAAGAGCAATGATGACGCTGTACTAAACACAAGAAATACTCCTGCTTACAGAAAACAAAAATGATTAAGAACTGAAAGTATTTTAGACAGCTTATAAAATACCTAGATTTAGAATAGCTTAAGCAGCCCCTTCACACACAAATTGATAACACATTTTAGAGATTAATTATATCAAGAAGCCTTATTGATATATCAGTGGGAAAAAAAAATAACAGAGGTTGGCTATTTACCAGCTGTTCAGTAACTACTTGTTGCAGCATAAATTTGATGATTTCATTTTGTAGGAAACTTAATGCCACATGTCATGCAGAGAGATACAAATATATACATACATGAGCACCAAACACTAGTCCAGTAATCTCACTACAATTCTTTTTTCCCCTCTAAATAGATTCCTCTCCTTATCAACACTGTTGTCTCAAGGTCTTTCTATTTAAATTGCTGTTAAAAGACGAACAGCTCTTCAGTTCAAACTCCTAATTTGTGTAAAGCCCTCACCAACCACCACTTGTCAAGGAGCTGTTTCACCCCAAGCCTGTATTAGATGCAATCCTCTATTCAACAAGGTCAATGTTTGACAGCATTCAGTCAAGGTTAGAATTCTACTCAGAGTTAAAAAGTTTTAATAAGAAACACATAGATTTTCAGCTGAAGTGTTTCAGTTAACATCACTCTGAAAATCTTTTCCTTCAACTTGCAGCTACTGCTAAGTTATTCAAACTATCATAAAGCAATTAGATAATAAGGAAAAAAGAATAGATATTATAATAATCGCTACTAACACACTTTCTTTAGTTCAAGCTTACTCCCAAGAAGTGTGCAGAGAGTTCATGGCAGAAGATGACAGTGCCCTGTCTGCAGCCCCAGAACAGCTAACTGTGCTAATTTATGCCAACAGCTACAGCCAGTCCAGCAATTACAGCTAATGGCCGGGGCTCCCGGAGCAGCACTAAGCTGTGTACCAGGCACTGCAGCACGGAGGACATCGCAGGAAACCTGCTCCAAGTGTGCTGTCAGCAAGAGCTCAGAGAAAGAGCATCCTATAGGCACAGGGGCAAGCGGGCGACACCTCTGTTCCCAAGAAAACACCTGTGTTACGTAGACAAAACTAGAATAATAGAAAGCCACCGAGATTTCAGAAAACGGACACTTAACGCTACAGCTTTGTTTATTTCGGGGGCCCGCCCTGTAAGAGCGGTTCCCGAACAGGGCCACACCGCCCGACGGCCATTTATTGGTACTCTCACACTGCTGCCGCTCACCTGATACACAGCCCTGATTTTCAGTGAGGTAGCGAAGCGAAGGCCCGGCAGCGCACACGGCTTTCAGCGAGCACAACGCGACCCCGAGCCGCCCGGGCAGGGCCTACCTACGGGATCCCTCAAACCCAGCAGCGCCAAGGACGGCCGGGGAAGGGCTGCAGCCCACCCTACGCCCAGGGCAGAGCCTCGAGGATCAGTGCCGCTGTACTCACCCTCCGCCTGCTCCAGTGAGTTCATAGCGGGCGGGCACAGGGCGGATGACAACCAGCACCAGCCCGACCCAGCTCCCACCTCACCCCGCTACCGCCGGCAGACCGGGCCCGCCCCGCCCCGCGCTCAGCCACGCCCCCAGAACAACGCCGCACCTTATTGGGCAGCAGCACACTGCCCACGCCCTCCTCAGCAAGCGCGGCTCTCATTGGTCACCGGGGAGGGAAGGGGGCGTGGTTTGGCCGTGTGTGGGTCGGTCGGAGCGCGGTGTGTGGTGGCTGCGGGTTGGGTGTGACGCGCACCTGTAAGCGGCGGCTGGGCTATGGAGCTGGGCTTTTGTTTTGGGTACGGGCGTAAAACCCGAGGCCCTGCTCTTGAGGAATAAAAAAGTGAAAAGAGCCTCTGGATGGGGCGCAGCAGCAGAATGTCCGCCGCGCAGCTCCGGCCCCACCTACGGGCGCGGGGCCGCATCGCACCGCTGTGCGGGGACAGCGGCGGCCCGCTGTGCTCTCGGGGCGGTACGTAGCGCTCGCGGCGCTATTTTTGTTTTTCTGGTAGGTTGTAAATGTCGCCTTTGAAGCCCCGAGACCGCTCGGTCTGTGCCGCTCGGGTGCCGCCTACCGCCCGCCTGCTGCCTTGCAGGCCCGCCGTGCCCAGTCGCCCTCACTCGCCTCGCAGCTCACGTGTGTGTTTTGCTGCTGTCCAAGAGCCGTATATAAATATTTTTTTTTTTTGGTCGTCATATAAAACCAGCTTGATTTGGTTAAAAGCAAGCTATGTTTGGTAAACTGCGCTTCTGTTTATAAAACACAAATTACTCGTTGGTTTGTTTCGCTTTCCCACTGCTGAAACCTGACCTAGGGAACATGGTTTCTCCGTTGCAAAATGTGCAGCTGGGAGAAGGAGCAGTGTGGAGGTGCTGGAGGCGGCCGGCTGAGCTGCTGGTGCCAGGCCTGCCCAGGCTGCTTTTTCAGTTGGTTTGCACAACTGCAGATAAACTGAGTTCTTATGTTCTCTGTAGAAGTTACCAAATCTTTGGCCTTGATTCTTTTCTCTCTACTGGGGAGTCCTGATGGATGAGAAGCTGGACGTGAGCCAGCAGTGCGTGCTTGCAGCCTGGAAGGCCAACTGTACTGTGAAATGTATCTGAAAAAGCAGTGGCAGCAGGGCGAGGGAGGTGATAGTCCCCTTGTGAGGCCACTTGGAGTACTGTGCCCAGCCCTGGGACCCCCAGGACAGGAGGGATGTGAAGCTGCTGAAGTAGGTCTGGAGGAGGGCCACAGAGATGATCAAAAGGCTGGAGCACCTCTTCTATCATCAAAGCTTGAGGCAGTTGGGATTGTTTAGCTCAGAGAAGAGACAGCTCTAGGGAGACCTCATTGTGGCCTTCCTATACTTGAAGATTTACAGGAAGGAGGGAGGCTGACTTTTTATGTGGTCTGATAGTGATATGACAAGGGGGAATGGCTTTAAACAAGAAGAGGGGAGATTTAGGTTAGAATTAGGAAGAAACTTTTTACTCAGAGGGTGGTGAGGTAGGTGCTGAAACGTGTTGCCCAGGGAGGTTGAGGATAACTTGTCTCTGGAGGCATTCAAGGTCAGGCTGGATGGGGCCCCGGGCAGCTTGATCCAGTGGCTGGCAGCCCTGCCCCTGGCAGGGGGTTGGAACTGGGTGATCTTTTAAGTCCCCTTTAACTTCAGCCATTCTATGATTCTGTGTCCTGAATGCCGATGGCAATAGGTATTGAGCGCATGAGAAAAGAAATGTGTGATGCTTGTGCATGCAAATGCTTCTCTGTGGTGCATTCTGTAGTGATAGCTGACACTGTGCTACTCCCATCTGTTCTGCTTTTAATCATGTTATGTGAGTGGGCAAGCAGGACTGGCTGTTGGGTAACAATTGCACTGGAGAGTTATTGCTATCAGTAGTGAAGAATTAATCTGCTGTTGAATTTATCTTCTTAGCTCTTTCTGCAGATTCCAAAGAGAAGTTCAGACAGCTGTAAGAGACTAACAGCTCAAGTCTGCAGTCAGTTGGGGTGTAGTAATTAGGAGCTTATTATAAGCAGCTGCAGCACTGCTTTTTTATTTTTTTTTAATTTTTTTATTTTTATTTTTACAATGGGGAAAGGAGACTTCATTCTGTTAATAGAATATTGTTTATGCATTTTGTGTGGTAGTTATTTCAGGGAGATTCTGTCTTTGCTGTGAGATGCTTAATAAACCTGAACGAGGCAGGGCACTCCCAAGTACTAAAACGTACACCTTCCACCCCTGCTGTCTCCCAGGGTGACGATTTGTTATCTGCTGTAGGTGTGACTGTTTCAGCTTCAGAAGCTTGTCACCTGTAGCAGCTCTTGGCTGTGTTTTGCTGCCAAGCAGTTTCAAAGGTGAAGTGCACTGAGATTTAGAAAACTTGCACTGCCTTTGTTAACAGTGCTGGAAATGCAGGGTCCTGAAGGACTGATTGATTTGTTATTAATATAAATAAATATAATACTGTGAGTGCTTATCTCTAGGAGAAAGGATTCGGCTACAAATTCCATCTTTGCTCTTGCTTCCAAAAAAAATTAAAAATGCAATGCATGCCGGATTCAGAAGCATGGTCAGCAGCCCAGTTGAGGGAGCCTGCTTAATGTATAGGCTGTGCTGAATGTGTTAGAAAATCTTACTTTCAAGTACCTAGTTCTCATTTATTTCGGTATTCTGGAATTCAAGAATACTTGGCCCAATCAGTTTTGGATTAGAAATCATTGTAGTGTATTTTTCCTAGAAATTAAAATGTCATCATGGATCAAAGTTTCCAGGGGTCAAATTTAAAAGCTTGTTGATGACAAAAGGTGCTCTGAACTCCCTGAAACACTTTCAAGATGGTTTCATTTCATGTTTGTAGAGTTTTCTGCAGATGTTATTGTTGTTGTGAAAATATGATTTGTGGTCATTTTGCTGTAATCATTCTTAAAGTTCATCACCAAACAAAAAGAATTTTTAGAAAATGTTTTTATATAGGACTACAAGAGAGATAAGCTCTTGTGTTGAGTTTTGGTTGAACAGACTCCGAAATGATCTGCGCTTTTTCAGAAAAAATAAACTTCCTTGTCTGAATGAGTTGAGTAGCCCAGACGGCTGACTTAGAAGGAAGTAGATGTACAAAATTCAGCGTGTGTATAAAATTGGGTTCCTTTTAGTGGAGTTGCATAATCTGTGGAGCTTTCTAGCATCCTGAAAGCATCAGAAAGTTGTAATATTCAGAGTTATTTATAATTCCATACATTGCACATTTGTTGATTTGCAATCCTTCTGCTGATCTCTTTTATCTTCCTTTACCTATTAGGTTCACTTCTGAACAGATGCAGGCATCTTGCAGCTGTTTTTGTTCATAATTTTCATGATTTGTGGTGCAAAAACTAAATCTACAGCAGAGAATAAGTTTGGAGAGCAATGAGATTCAAAACCCTTGAGTCGATTATAATACTTTTATTTGTAGCATAGAACTTCTTGAGCAGTTCAAAATATTTTTATTGCCCATTTTGTTTTTTTTTTTTTGTTTTCCAGGTAGCTTTTACTCTTTTTTACAATTCCATTGACTGGAGACTAGCTAAGGTAAATGGGAGCCAAGAATGTAATTGTCATTTTATTACAATTACAACTTGAATAAACTATTACTTAGGGTTAGTGCATCTGTTAGTAATTCTTGATATCTTTTTTCTGACAGCATCTGTGAAGCCTTAAAATAAACTGCTTAAGCAAAAGGAGTGAGTGTACATTTGCATTGCTTCATAGTGCAGAGGTGACTGGGAGAAATCTTTTGTCACCTCGAGTGATATCTGAGGTATCTCTTTTTGAGATGCAAAGGATACATCTTTGAGCTTAGCATCTTGCACATCTATTTCTGGTTCTCACAGCTGTATTTTCAGCACAATGTGAGAGCATCTGTTAGCAGCATCTGCTATCAGAGATAATTAGGATGGGTCACTTGTTTCTTATTTTGCTTGCATTTCCAGCCATCTTCTGCACATTTTCCTCTATGCAATCTCTTCTCCTGCTTATTTTTCTCAAACAATCCGTCCCTCTTGAGGCATCATGTTATTTCAGAGATACTATGTTAACACAATCTTTTTGAACGTACTGGTCTGGTATTTTTATTTTTGAGTTCATTGTAGGAAATATCCCCCAAGCTTTGTAATTATTATCCTATCTCTCACTTAGATATGAGTGTAGTGTTTACATGCTTTATATTTCTTTAATTATATTTTTGGGAAGTTAAAATCTTACCATAAAATTGTCCCTTTTTCCTTTATTCAATCTCATTTTCTATGAGAAGTGTTACATATACAGGTAACTATATTTTTATAAGAAAATCCATATTCAGAATTTCTTGGCTTGGTCAACAAAAATATTCTGATCAGAACAATTTTAGTCTTCATTACTTATAAAGTTTATCCTGGAAGAACAACCTTGTCAATTTGCAGCAGCTTCAGTAGAAAAGAAGCACCTTTTTGTTGGACATTGTGCAAAATTCACAGAATTCTCTCTCCAAAATGTGACGATTACAAAAATACATAATTTGCACTGTGATATAATAGAAGACTTTTCTTTGAATTGTAGTTTGAGACTCGAACATGGGAAGTTTTGGCTTGAAATACTACACAGTGCTTGAATTGCAGATGTCTGTAAAGCTAATATATCTCTTTCTAGAACAGAGGTGAATGAGTTTTTCATGTGCTTCTGGGTGCTTATGGCACTAGTAGTGACAACTTCCTTTCTTACCTCCTACGGCGTTTCAGAAAACAAGCCACTCACATCTAAGAGAACTTTTATTATTTCTCTTAACACAAATAGTAGCTTAAAAGCAGGATGTGCAAGTACCATTCTCAAATTAGCACGGTGTTTTATTAAGCTGTGGTTTCTCTTCGTTGCTGTTTGTCTTCAATATTATTTAACCCTCCAATTTTCTTGACTTTCAGTCCAGACATAGATCTAGGTGAACTGACATGTTCTGGAGTGAACATGTAACAACTGATGATTCAAAAATGTATATGACATAGTGAATCTTTGGCTATTAATCATATAATATCAGATTAAACAAAGCTCCCTCAGCAGCTTTAAGAAGCATTTATTTGTCATGTTTTTGAACCATGACAGAGTGTTTGTTCAGTCTTGAATAATACTTATTTTTCAGTTCCTAATCCTTCTCATTTAATTCCTGAGTAGCGTTTTATCACTTTGTGATCTCCCACAGTTTTGTTTGGTTTTCTAAAACAGATAATAAATAAATAAATAAATTTTAAAAAAAATTCAAAGAACAATGACCAGAAGTTAGCAAACAGGAAAGCCATCTATTTATCCACTTCTTCCTTTGTTTGAGGGATGCCCTAGTTGTTTGAATGTCTTTCCTCATAGGATAATGCTGAGTAGCAGAGTTGTGTTCTTACTGACTTTCAGCTTTGAAGAGTGTGTTTAGAATAAGGGTAGTTTATTGTGAAGTATTAGATTTGTGACAAAGATATTGTAAAGGCTCATAGGAAAACCAAACCATTCTTGACAAAGTGGAGATTCCGAGACTGAAAGCAAAACTTACTTCTTAACGTTTGAATACTAAAGTTCTATGTTCTTGCTCTTGGTTGACCAAGAGAGGTGGTGAGGCCACTGTTCCTGCCTGATCATTTTCCGTGTGTAGCTGTGTCCTCATCTCCCTAACTGGTTGGCAGCTGCCACTGAGTAATATAGCCCAGAGGTATGAAAAGCAGCTGTGATGGATGCAGTGCATCACTGGATGTGTCTTGTTGTTGTTACAACTGTGCTCATATGGCTGACAGCAACTGAAATATTGAGACCTGGTCAATCACTTGAGCTCCTCTGCTTATAGACTGTTAGGTGATAGACTGAGGAGTATGAGATTTGTTAGCTCCTGAAATTATGGGCTATAAACCCTGTGGCTTTGCCAGGACGTGCTGTATTTCTTACTGTTTCCCGACCACATTTCTGGACATATTTTTCTTCAGCCCGAAATCCTGTTTGCAGCAGCTGCTTTGAGGGTTGGTTGTATTTGGCCATCTGCTTGTCCTGTACTCTTAATATTTGATATCACTTTTGCAAAATAGAATTCATTCCAAGCATAGGTACTCCTTAATAAGAGCAAACAAAATGACCAAACCCACTCAAGTCTGGTTATCATTCACTGTCTTTCACATTGCTCTCTACCTGCTTCTGAAACAGCATATTCAGAAATTGTGATTCTCTGGTAAGGGCTTTCATTTCTCCTCTCTATTGTATTGCAGTTATTCTGGAGAACTAGGAAATAATTTCTCTAGAGGCTTTCAGTCAATCATCTTTCAATAAAAATATAATGTTCCTAGAAACTAAATGGATTCTTTCCCTTGAATTATTTGTGCTCACTTAGGCAATCAGGCCTTCTTTAAAACAAACAAATAAAAAAACCCTCTCCAACCATATTTGTTTGTGTCAGTACTCACATTAGATCACATTTTGCACCGCTTTCTGTACATCACATCCTAGAACACGGGATCTTTGGGAAGTCCAACAATTAGTACAAATAGAGTACAACATAGCTCTGTTTTGGAGAATCTTCATAATCACTGCTATGGAAATATATAAAGAAGAAAAAAGCAGAAAGATATAACTGTTACTTTTTTCCATGAGAAGCTGTGCTTGTGGACAGTGTCCTGTAGTACATGCTGAAGTAAGAAAGTATGTACTTGAGTTGAGGTCTTTTGGCAAGCTAAGAATGCACCTTTTCAGTAAGATCAAACTTAGATACTGTAATTTAAAAAGCATGCTTAATTTAGTACATCATTTATATGCTCAAGTGCCACATCTTATTTTAGGAAGCAAATAGAGGGAAATATGATCCTTCAGGTTGCCATTGAAGGAGCTTCCAAATGTAAACTGTTCTGTACCTCTTCACTCAAGGGAAAAGAAATGAAGCAAAAGCTTTTGAAGGATCTTGTGTAAGCAGAATTCCTGGCTTTAAACATCCCATTGGGGTTGCATTCTTTTGCAGTGATTGATGTGATGTCAATATACTTTTTAAGACTTTCATTAAACAACATCAGGAGCAAGTGACTGAACTGTGTCATAGTGTATCATAAGGCATTCAACAGAATGGAGATACAAGGCCTATTCACTTCTCCATGGAGCCATTTAATTAAAGGGAGATAAAGGAGTATAGCACTTGTGTTCATTTTTAAAGTATATTGTTTTTAAGGAATTAATTTTGGAAGTCTGATGTGTGTTTTTTAATCATAGTTTAATATTTTTGATATTTTAGTTTCTAAAAGATGTCATGTTATTATTTCTTTTAGTGTAAATCCTTACAAATCATGTCAGAAGTCACTCATCTTCCCAAGATGATTATTCAAAGGACTTTGAAGATCAGAATAGGTAAGAAACATTCAGTACTTCCTTTGTTTTGTGAACAACCAAAGTATTTGATAGAAAATTATTTTTAGTGCTATAGTAGGAACTTATGTTAATTTTAGTAGTGACCTGGGTGTATGGAATAACATTATATTATGTATAATATTAATAGAGAAGGAAAATATTTTGTCCCTTGAAGCCTACCAATTTCAAAGCTCTTCTCTTCAGAGACTGAATCCCACAGTACTGTCTCTTGTGGGTGTCTGGCCCCTGAGTTCTCATTAAGTGTGTGGGAAGAGTGGATGTTCTTTAGCTAGTCCTAATGGAGCTTTTGTAGTGATTTGAATTGCTGGCTTTTGTGGTGTACAGGCTTCATTCTCGAAACTTAATTTCTGAAATGTTTATATTTCTCCATGTTATACTTTGGTTCAAGAAGAAACAAGGCTTTTCTCCTTTTTTTTTTTTCTTTTTTCTTTTTTTTCCCCCCCCAAATACACGTGTACATGTTTTATCTGTTCTGGAGTAATCCTGCAGACTCCAAGAATTTTATAGTTTTAGTTGCCTATTTTCTTAAATGGTATTTCTGTTAGTGATAAGGGAAATTGAGTCTAAATCTAGCTGTGTGAAAAACAGAGTGAATAATCAAGCTGCCTGAAAATGTTTTTTATAATGTTTTGGTTCTTAAGCTTGAGGAAAATTTCTCAGCATTTTCACTGCTTTTAAATCAGACTATCAGTGGATTTCATGTTATTAATTTGGTATTCATCCAGTTTAGAAAAATGCTGGAATGGGACTAGGTGGTGTGGTCCTTCAAGAACTGTTATCGTTATAGCAGCTCTTGTAGAAAGATAACAGTGAGACTTTTTTAATGAACTACTATGGAGTTATTTAAAAGAATATATGAAAAAGATGCCCAGCTTGACTGGAATATCATTGTACTGAGCACAAAACTAACATGTGTTTGACCTGATTTTAACAGGTTGGCCTTCTGTTTGCGACTTGAACTCTCACCTGTGATGAAAAGTGTTTTTCTTTTGACTTTACATCTTTACATGAGTTTTCTTGGATCAAACTGTCACTCAAAATTTAACTTCAAATGTAAAAATAGCCATATGAAATGAAACACTTGTCCATTTTATGACAATTACTTTCCATAATGCTATGAGCAAATAGCTATTCAGTTATTGCTGATTCTTGTCCAATCTGTAACATAGTGACAGAATCATGTAAAGCTTTTTTTTGCCCATTTTTCATCTTGGGTGCTTACCAAAGCATTTTGAGTACATACAATCTGAAATGTGGTAGTAGTTTCCAAATTAAGGTATTTTTGAGATTAAGAGTATATACATGCTCTGCAGCAGTTCAACTGAGTTGTATGTGGAAGTCTGAATGTGTAGTTGGAAACATCCTATTATACTTTGACAAATACATTAATTTTATTTTTCTGTGGCTTAAAATAAAGATCAGTTGCTTCCTAATATTCTAGGAAGTGCATCTGATCTAAGGAGCATGCTGCTTTATATTTTTATGCTTCACAACACTGGACATGATATTTGTGGCTTGCAGAACATGCAAGAAAGTGACAACAGCACATGACTGGCAGCAGTCTTTTGTTCGACTCTAAACAACTTCTTTGATTCATTGGAGTATGCTGGAGTTACAGGTAGTCACCTGTATGAGTCAGGTCTCACACAAGCACCACAAGAAGTTAAAAATGATGGGTTTGTGTTCTTGAAAAGTCACGTGTAGCACTTCATTCTTACACTGTAAACACCCTTCAAGAATTTATCTGAAGTAAATCTAAGTTGGTTTAGAGATGTCTCTAAACTAAATAGTCCCCATTCAGAACTGCAGTTAAAATTTTAATGCGTTGAAAGAAATGTAAAACATTGTCTCACTGCACTTGATCACAGAATTTGACCTAGTTATAGCAAGAGAGCTTTGAAATAGTTCACTAAATTAATTTCTAATAATTCATAGTACATGGAGTGATTAAGCATCTGTCCTGGATTCCTTCTTCCTAAATGACATGACACGCATGCAACTAAAGCAGTCAGATATAGTAACTAAGGGTAGGCAGTTGTACAGAAATTGCATAAGTGAAGTTTCCTCATGTGGATTTTATATTGATTCACTTATGTAAAATAAAATGTTTTTGTGGTCTGTTTTTTGTTTTAGAACTCTTTATTGTACACTTAAATTTTGCATCTTTTTCTTATTGTATCAAGAGCACAATAATAAAAAGGCATTTTCTGCTGAAAGGAAAAGGCATTTGTGAAAGCTGTTTATGGATTTGGAGATCTTTATCTTAAATTTGACTTTAATTCATGAGTGACCAGTTGTGCTATGACAGTGGGAAGGAGAAAATGCAACTTTTCATTTATACTTCTAGTGAAGTTCATATACCTGTGCTAAATCAAAATGACCTCTGCAGCTACAGGCACGTTGTATCAGTACTCAACTGAAGGTTTAAAAAATCTGTTTTCTTGCACACAAACTTAACAGCTGTACTTCTTTATCCTTTTGCAAATGTGTGAAGTAGATGAAAACACAAGCTTGATAAAGCCAGCATGCTCTGTTCTCTGTAGTAAATCATAATATGCCCATGGAGGATCACTGGTTATCATAGTTACAGCATTTGGGAATATGTTTGCTGAGTGTGAACAACAGTAGTATTCCAAGATCTCACATAAGGCAGCATGTATGGTGGATGGCTACCTAGCACAGAAGCTATGTGAGAGTGACCGTGTGCCTCTAGCCATTAGGCATTTTTCTGTTGAGTGAGGAAGTATTCTTGAATTGGGAGGATTTGGACTCCGTGACTGTGCAAAGACCAGGAAAGGTATGATTTAAGGTATTCTTTTTTTTTTTTTTTTTTTCCCTGAAATACAACTTCAAGCATTTTTAAAATCTGCTATGAGTCTAGGTATGTTCCATGTAAGTAAATATAAAGTGTATGCATAGTATGCCAATGTGAATATCCATGGACATGGACATCCTGAAATAGGATGCACATATTTCTTCACAAAACTGGATTAACTGTAAGAACATACACAGACACCCTTATGTGCAATTGCTCTTGCTGCTTTTTTACTGTTAGTGAGTGCTGTTGAACTGAAATTTAAAAAATGCTGTACAAATGTTTAAGCCACTGATAACCAGCAGTCCATTAAGCAGAATGTAACTCTTGCTTTAACAGAGTTCAGTAACTGAGTGGTGTATACATTTATTTGTGAAGTTTAAAATTCTACAGAACATCTCCAAAAGATAAAATACAACCAGCTGTTATCACATGTTATGTACTTACAATATCAATGCCATTTTTATCTTAGGAGCTACTCTATAGGAACTTACCAGATCCCTTTGTGACAAGGGATTTGTGAGATCTTACAAGCTTCTTCTTGTGCTCTTAATGTATTTTGAAGAATTGCTTACTTCTTGGTCACATAAATTATGCCTTGTTGAACGTACTGATCCTTCAGTTAAAGTTAATGCCACAACTATCACGGCTGTAAAAGGCCACATACTAACACTGCCACTCATACCTTAAGCAAACTTCCATCTCTTCTTTCACTGCCTGGCAAGAGTTCTGTTTTAGGCCAGTTACCCCTTTCTCAGCTTACACCTGTACTGCTGAGTGTTAGACCATTAGGGGGTGGTCTTCCAACACCACTGAACCTTTGTATTTCCAAGTATTTCATTCTCTGTTTTCATGACTAATGTGATCACTTGTCACAGTGTGTTTGCTTGTAAAAGTAGAACAATGCATGGTTGAGACTACGTGAATTACATCAAGTAGATAGGTGGGACTTGGAAAAATCTGAACTTGCAAATACTTAGCAGTGATCAAATAATAGTTGAAAGACTGGAACTCAGCCATGCTATTTTCAGCGCAAACTTTATGTGAAAGAATAGGAAAGTAGGGGAGTATACTATTCTTCATCTAAAAATGAATTCGTTCCAACATTATGAAAGCATAAGAATATAAAGCTTATCTTTTATGTCCTTAGTCTGAAATCAGATTCAACTACTGTCCTTGCATCTGTTTGAAGTTGGTATGGGTTGAGGTGAACACCTGGCTATTTTAGAAAGGCTTTTTTTCTTCTCCCGTTGTGAACTTTCCCGTTCCACAAAGCTTTCTCTTTCAGTTACCAAGTTGGTTGCAATTCTTTTGAGTTACTGAAGCTCACTGAAAGCCAAAAGGGGGGCAGAAACAGTGAGGGCGGTTCAGATTTTAAACATGAATATTCTTAGATGCATAGGATTAGGATATGGTACTTTGTTGTAAATTAAATACCGCATTCATGATTTAAATAAATAGGTAAATCGGTTAAAGAAAAAAGTTGTGAAATCTTCTTAATTGGACTATATTCTTTTACTGGATGGTAGAGTAAAAAGAAACAGCATGTGCACTCTTGACAGCTATTGATATTACTGCTCAGTCCGGTTCCTTGATATGAATACTGAATTGGAACTCGTGACCTACATTATGGTCATGGATTAAAACCTTGCTTAGAACAAGCCACACGTCATCTAGTATGTTTGTCTTCAACAATCAGTGAGAAATAAAACCTGACTTTAACTTTCCGTGACAATTGTATTAATACGTCATTTTGTTTTAACCTGTGTGCAAGGTTAACATTAGTTGTCAGGGCAAGATTTACTTTGTAGTATGCTTGTGCTAAGTTTAGCAACACTGCAGGCCAGTGTGCTCTGTGTTATATGCACCCAGGTAGGCTGTATGCAGCTTGGTGCTTGTATGCCTTTTGAAGTAGGACGCTGTGGATGATAACAGCTAAGGCACTCATCACTGGGTGTGGGGTGAAGCTGCTTTGTCTGCAGTGCTGGTTTCTGTGCACCTTAAGCAGTGATGGGCATTGCTAAGGCCTGGTGTTTTCACATACTTGTTGTTAAGAGCATCCTGTGCAAACAAAAGCAGGTTGTACTGTTGTGATTTCTTTTTTGTCTGTTTGTAAACAAAATCAGGTTCCTCTGCAGAGCTTCTCTCCAGCAGGTCATCCCCTAACTTATACTGATGCATGCAGTTATTCATCTCCAGATAATACATTTCTGCTTGGAGTAAGCAGCAAAGAACTGCCTGATAAGTGTGCTTATCAGTATATTAGAATAATTGTTTTGTTTGTTTCAAGACTGGCTGTCTGATGCTTTCACAGTGTGTTCTGTAGTGGGGAACTTCATCTGTGTTACACAGTGACTTCAGAGTTACATTTTTCTGATTGTGTTTGCTTGATTTGCTCTATCATTATGTATGTTGGCAGATGATCTTTCTTTTTGGGGTTTGCTCATTTTTTGAATTAAATCAATCTATAAAATTGTTTTTTTTTCTAAGAAACAATATGTATTACAGATTTTAACTGAGCAAAATTTCCCTGCAATGCAAACTGTGGAAGATAGTCCTCTGCCTGAGAAGGAAATTATGTCTTTCTGAAAGGCCTGTCAACTTATTTTATCTTGCCATTTTTCACTCATCAAATGCATTAGCTAAAACCATCAGAAACTGTCTGTCAACCCAGAAATGAGTAAAGATCTAACTTATTATTTGTGAAGACTCCTAATACCAGATTTCAAAAATAAAAATTTGCCTTGTTTGGTGGTGTGATAGTACAGTGGCAGTGTCCTGTAGACTGATCTCAGAATGATTCTAGCTCACTATCTGTGTTTACTTGGCTGTTGTTACTGCACCATCTGAAGGCTGCAAGCACTTACAAATTACCTTGCCAGTGTCCGTGTGAGTAGGAGAGTGCAGGAGGCTTTCCCATGGGAGCCTGGGAGCTTGTTTTAGAGCCGGAATTGAACTAATTCTCCTGAGCCCCATAGTAGGTCCTTAATCACAAAATCATTCCCTACTTCCCCCAGAGGGTTTAAATGTAATAACTTGTATCATTTAAGGTTTTTTCTTATTTTTAACACCTCAAGTTGAGATTTTGCGGTGAACTTTGCTGAAGAGTTCTCTGTCATAGTGTAAAATTTCCTCTGGCAAGCAGGGAGTGAGATGCTGAGCACTGCTCTGTTGTGTCCAGGGTCGATGAGGGCCATCCTTCTCCAGCCTTGCAATGCATATTACCCTGGCTCAGGAGAGCTGGCACTTGGGCACAGAAACCCTGATCCCTCTGGGCCACTGGGGAGAGGGTAAAACTAAGCATCCTCAGAGAACAGAGGTGAAAGCAGTGCATATACCTGCACTCTGTGAGGAGCAGCGATGGGCATAAAAGAGAGAGGGAAATGGTGTTACCTTGCTATTTTAGAAACCATTCTGAACCTCCAGCTTTAAGATTGAAAAAGAATTTAAGGAAGCTATCTAATGGAAAAGCGGTTTACATCTGCATTTGGAGACAAGTGGAGCGTTTTTTGGAGGCTGACCTTTCAAGAGAATTAAGTTTAAATAACAACTTTACTGATCTAATCAGAGAGAATGAAACAACAATGAGAAGTTCTAAACTCTGCATACCTATGCATGGAAGAAATAGCATTTGAAACGTAAAAACAGAATGAAAAGAAAACACATACACAACCTGCCACCCCCCAGAAAAAGAAAACGAAAACAAAAGCACAAGTCCTAATCTGCCTTTTGTAGGACAACACTGTCAAACAGTGTGAAATTTGATTTTTTTTTCTCAGAAGAAAACTTCTGAGCAACTTAGCATAGCTCAGATTCTTTCACCTACTATTCGCAGACTCTCAAAAGTGGTCTTAAACTTTATAATAATGTATAGTGCTTGTTTGTCTTTAATTGAGATGCTTGGTTAGGCAATGTTTGCTCATTTATAAGTCAAGTAATCAGCTCAGGAATAGGCTAAAAGGCAAATGGTCCTTAACAAGCATTCACAGTACTGCAGGGTGTGTAAGAGCAGAATGATGTGCAGCATATCAAACCATACAGGTGAGTGAGGGAAAGAAAAGCCAAACTGAACTTCAAGTTTTAAAACAGTTCATATTGCTTTCCTTATGGAAGAAGAGGTGTGGTGAAACATGGTGCAGCAGAGCCAGCGGATCTTCTGTCTGTGTATTTAACTTAAGCAATCACCTGGAGCTGTGCTTTGGCAAAGGCAGATGTGATCCGACTCCTCCAAACAGTGAAAGGAGGAAGGGAGGTAGTTCATCAGGACCGTGTTTACAGATCCCACAGTGCAAATGGTATTAGCCCACGTGTTATGAATAATGAAGAAAGGAACCCAGATTTCAATTTGCCTTCTTACAATGTTTTTTTGAACACCTGTGGGCTTCTGGAGATTCTCATATTCTCAAAATAAATAAATAAAAAAGAAGGTACAAGTGTGCAGCTCTGTGACACATCGGCCTCACTGAAGCCACCTGGAGGGAGAAGCTTGAAACGTTATCAGTTGTCTGCCTCCTGTTGTTTAAAGCTTCGCCTTAAAACTTAAGTTGAGAGTAAACAAACCACGGCCCTCATCAAAGGCCTGTGGAAGATGTATTATGGACACCTAATAATTCTTAGAGCATCATCTGTTCAAGCTGTTGTTCAGTCTTTTCGCACTTCCAGAATACGCTGTTTATTTTCTGAACTGCTTGGTTTTGTAATAGTCACTTGAGACCTAGGCCATGTTTTACAAAGAGGAAAACACATCAGATGAGATTTTAACCAGAACCTCGCTCTAGTGATCAAGTGAGAAAAAGGAAAGATAACTTTCACGTGTAGTTAAGGCTGACATATGGCCCAGGGTGCCTGAATTATTGAATGTTTTTCATATTACCAGTACTGCGGTTGATTTAGCTGTCCTTGGGGCACCTGTGGTGACAGGTTTTAAATGCATTGTATTTTTTATCTTATGCTTCTGCATTTTGAGCTGGATTTACTTTTCTGACAGCTTGGATTTGAAGTACTTCTCAAACAAATACCAGTGCTGCTCTGACCTGTCTTTAAACTTGAGGTTTAGGGATTAAAAAAACCAAACAAACTGATCTCGCTATTCCGGTGATTTTGCAAAGGGCTCTCGTGGTCAGGCAAAATTTGAATAATCGAAGTAGGAGAAAATGACCTCATAATTTAAAACATGTATTTTATTGTCCATAACCTTTTTGCAGTGTACCACGATCCCGCCCTTCAGACTGCACATCAGCATGCTGCTCTCTGTGCCTCCCCTGAGTTTATAGAGGAGAGGAGCGCTGGGGAGAGAGAAAGTGCTATGTCCCATGGTGGCAGCTGCACTGTGTCTTGCTGGTTAGAGAGCTGCAGAGGAAGGGAAAAGCACAGTTCTGCTTAGCAGCCATTTCACCAGGATTCTGGGGACTGAACATAACAGGGGGCCATGAAGAGGCTACAGCTGCTCTCCCTCCTGAGCAGATCAAAGTACTGCAGAAGGACTGAGCACAGTAGCCTAATGAGAGTGAAGGAAATTTTGCTTCAGCTTTGCCTTTTATTTCCATATAGACAAATTTCCAGTACAGGACAAATGAGTATGGTGTTCATTTTGCCTGCGTTTGCTTTTATTCTGATGCTTCACCAGCTGGCAGCTAGTGATGGGCAGGGGAGCCTTGTGCCAGGATGGGCAGCCCACACTGCCACCCTGCTCTGGGATGAAAGTCTTGCTGCAGGTAAGGGCTTCCTCATGATATGCACATCAGAAATAAACTCTGAGCTGCAAAAGCAGCTCTCCAGTGGTGCAGTTTTGCTTGGGTATATTTTTAATGCTCTGCTTTGTGAAACTCTACTTATGGTGTTACATAAAGCATAAAGCAAAGCACTCAGCAGCTCACAGGACCTCCTCACTGGGTGCACCATGTCCTCTGACTCTTGTGATCTCAATGACAAGGGACAAACATGAGAGGAAAGTCCAAGAGAGCAGGAGGCTGTGGGTGGTGAGTGAAGGTACTCCCTTAGTTCTCTGTCCTTGGTAACAGTAAAAAAAGCAACAATAGCAGAGCAAGTGGATGGTAAAACAAATGGTACATTACTCCATATCAGCTAGACAGTCATTCAGTTATAGGAGCACCATGTCTCCATTGAAATATGCAGTCTCATAACCAGATGCTGTGCCATACTGCTGTGGTGCTGGAGGGTCGTGGTGCTGGGCCACATGCCTCCAGCTCAGGCATGTCTTGATGCCTGGATGAATGCTTGCATCTGGAAAACAGTTCTTATGTAGGCTGTGTGAGGCTTCCTGGGATATGAAAAGCAAACAGAAGCACCATTGTGTTGCTTTACATCAGTTTTATTTTATTTAGTAGCAATTTCTTATGCCGTTCAGTGCAAGCCAGCAATTTGAATAGTTTATTAGCATCTGCTTGGGTCTTCTGTCTGACTTCTGGAGGGAAGAGAGTGCTAGTCTGTGTGATTAGTGTAATGTAATTAGATGTGCTGAAGCAAGACAAACACGATATAAATGGGATGAGTGGAAGTAGAAATGATTGGAAATGTATCTGCTGCCTCTTGTGAGCTACACTGAAACTGCAGCAGCACATAGTGTGTTTCTTATGGAAACTGTTAGATTTCAGTCTTCATCTTTCACTGTTCAGTCCTTGGTTTAAATCTTACTGAAATTTCTGACACCGACAGCTGTATAGAAAGGACTGATCCAGAGACAGGCTGTGGGCAGGATGAGTTGGTCTGCCAGAGGTTGGGCACTTCTTAGTGACAGAAACCCTTCTTCTGGTAAAACTTCCAAGCAGCGAAGCTCAGAGGTAGCTAATAACTAAGGCGTTGCTTCTGTCTGGCTCAGCAGACTCAGTTTGCAAATGTTGGTGTCTTAGGAGTTGGCTCTTGCTGCACGTCTGAGTACAAAGAGGGCAAGTTGTGTTTCATGTGGGACGTGCTGCTTTGGAGACGTGGCTTCAAGGCTGAGTGCTATGTTGCAGTGGAAATAAAATACGATCCTTGCATGACCTTCTTTTGGTTCTATTAGCAGAAGGGAGAATGTTTTTATTAGTGCTGTTTTCAGAGAAAAAAATAAAATTGCCTATTTTGAGTCTGTATTTCAGAGAGGATTTGGGAATATAGTGGGAGCCCATTAGAGCCTGCAGAGTTGAGCTTTGGCTGTGAGAACAAGCCTTGTGCTGTTCAGTTTTAAGAAATTCAGTTTTCTCATAGAAAGATGATTGGATGTGATACGAGTGCCCAGGTACCTTGGCAGAAGAGAGACATCTAGTAACTGGGAAGCTTCTTACCTTAGCTGACAAGTGTGTAACATGCCCCAGCTTATAGGCTTTTACCCAGTGAATTGACAACTCTTTTTATATGTCCTTGTGGAGACTTGCTGAAACCACCATTGATACGCTGATTCCTCTCGTACTTCTTCTATAGGTCAGGGCTCAAAGGAGTTAACTGCTTGACAGAAATCATCCAGATGAGTGGGCAGAGTAGAAAATCCAATGATTCGGACTCATGTGTGGCAATAGCTGGTGTGGTGCAATTTATTCGTGCTTCCATTGGTTAATGATCACAGCTTGTGCCTGCAGCTCCCTGCCTCTCCTGTCAGGTGTTTCTCCTCTCCTGAGCTCACCGAGCAGTTGGTTCCATTTATTGTCTCCTGCAGCACTGAACCTTTTCTTCAAAATGGCGCTTTGTGTCTGGAATGCACTGTGCAGCTTCAGTGCCCCATTGACCCCTGGAAGGCCACGTTTGTGCTGGTGTGTGGGGCCAGGTGGAGACACTGTTTTGTCAGGAAACTCTTTCAGGACTCTGCTTTGAGAACAGCACTGCCAAAAAGAAAAAACCTTGTGAAGATGTTGGAGGGAGGAGTGCAGTGGTTAAGATCTGGTGCATACAAAGCATGGCAGAGATGTTTCGTGAAGAAATGGTGTGGAAGCAAATTGTCATGGATCAGTGTAATCTAATTTATTTGCCTCTGTGATCTAAATTAATGTTTTCATATTTTAGTAACAGGGAGCATCTAACAGGTGGGAGGGAAAAAATAAAGGGTGGTTTAACAGAAAGCAGCCTAAGGCAATGAAATATTGAAGCCTGTCATTAAAAGGTGGGTGATATCTGTGCAGTTAAACATGGAAGATAGAGATGGAATTAGAGGCATTGAGATCTAGATCAGAAGCACAGTGTGACTGCTGGGAAGTCCAGCACCTGTAAGTATTGTTGCTCTCTATGCTTTTCCATACAAATCCTAAAGGTAACAACATGTTTATAGGAACCTTCGCAGAAAGTGTGAGCTGATAGCAGGAGTTTGGCATGCTGTGACTTTAACAGATATTGTTCATGTTTGACAAATAGTCAACTGTGTCTCGTCAAGATCATGGAAGGGTACACCTTAATTCTTCATGAATCCTATTTGGTGGATTTGTGGGAGTATGCATGCAAACTGACATACAGGGAGTGCGGGTCCTGTTTTACCTGTGCTGTCCCATTTGTTCTTGCACAAGCTTTTAAAATGGATGTCATCTTGGTGAGAACTAGGAACAGAGGGCTGTGTGTGTGTTTTTGTCTCTTTGTAACTTTGTGCACTTTGTAACACCCAGTGTAGATTCCTGGGTTTAATTTTGCATTACATAGAATGTGGTAGAATAGTCTTGTCCACAAGGCATCTGTATCATTCAGCTGCACTGAAAATTTGTTCCCAACAGCTCTGAATGCATTTCTGAACAACTGAGTCTCTGCAGTGGTGGTAGGCATTCAGGCAGGCTCGTGATGGAAGTGCCCAGAAGCACTACCAAATTATTTGCTCCACATAGCTTTGATTTTGTGCCCAACGACAGTAATGATAGGAAAGTGTAATACACAACGATTTTCTACATATTTAGTGTGTTTTAAAGTTTGCTCTGTGGAAAAGCAGCATTGATCTTTTTATGCAGTTGCGTATCCGGGCTGCTTCAGTGCAAGGTACTGTACCCAGTGATCTCTGTGTATTTCTTTCGCTATTAATAGCAATTAGTATGTAGTAAGTGCTTTAGTAAAAGATATTTGGAGGCCAAATTTTCTGGGGAGTTCTTGTTGTTTCACGGTATCATTATTAATGGACAGAATTTCAAATAAATTCAAGTTTGATTAATATTCAGCAACATGAAGTTTGTAAGCATCAGTTCTGGTGTGCGTGCTGTAAATGGCGTGTGTGTTCAGAAATGTTCCTGTCTCCGAATTCGCTCGAATAGAGAAGCGCTAGAAATAAATAAATGCGATGGCAACACTTCGCCAAATTGTGTTCCGGACAAAATTCTTTTCCCCCTCTCATTCACCTCTAATTACCGCTGAAAGCCCCTCCGTTAACAGCTTTCGCAAGGCTTTCATCTCGGCATTTGTAGGGCTCTCTGAAGCTGTTGATTGGAGGAGAACCACAATGGAGAAAAGAAAGTCAGGGCCCAACGTATGACAGGAGTAATGGTTTTGCTTTGTACATCTGTCAACTAATGCTTAACTAATGCAGAATTACTGTCAGACTCCCGCGGAGCTCACTTTCCTCTCCACCTGAATGCATAATGACTTCGTGGCAAGGAATTCAAAACAAATGCAAAATGGCCGGACGTTTAGGAAAAAATTAGGAGGGCAGCAGAAGCTTGCCCCAGCTGCTGGCTTCTTGAGGAGCCCCTGCAGTTCTGGGTGGCCGTTGGGCACCAACTGCACCAATGCCCAGGAGATGCTCATGTGGCCAGGAGCTGCATCCCTACAGGGGCACCTCCATCCCCAGCGCCCAGTCCCCAGCTGGCATCGCTGCATCCCAGAGCAGTGCTGTCGTGTGGGGACCCTGCACCACAGTGATGCTTCACCCTGGAGAGAACAGCAGTCCCCACTGGGTGCTCATGGCTCAGCTTGCAAACCCCTTGGGAAGCGTGTGGGAGGAAATGTATTTTCTAAATGTTCTTCATTACTGACTAATGGGGATGTGAACGAATGGGGAGCGCCGTGAGGGTTTGCTCCAGGAGAGCCTGTGCCTTCCAGAGTGTCTGCTGGGAGTGGTGAGCTGCAGGTTGGTGGAATGGGAGGTGAGTCCCAGCTAACATTTGCTTGTGGGGGTGATGTGCTGTTCTTTATGTTCATTTGAAGGGGTCCAGCTGGCAGATGGGTGTATGAGTCCTCTGTGCTCACCTGGCCCGGGTTGAGCATCCATCATCCTGGGCTTGTCTGTGTGGGCAATGCGGGAATTGTGGTGGTTGGGAGCCTGCCCTGGTGGCAGCAGTGACTAGCTGAGGCTGGTTGTGTTTTGTGCAGGCTGGGATCAGGAGTGCTTGATCATCCAGTGTTCCTGTCACTTGCACCAAAATGATCTCAGGCTGCGCATCCAGTAGCCTCACCTGAGCAGGGGAATGGCGTCAACCTCCATGCTTTGGGAAGGAGCTCAGGTGTGCATGGGAAAACATGGGGGAAAGGGGAGTATTTCTACAATTGCTGCTGGCACAGTGGGGCACCTCCTTCTTCAAGGGCTTGTACATTCATCTGATCCACCTGCAGTGATGTTTGACTGAGGGGAGAGGGCTGGACCAGGACGTCTGCAGGAGTGAGTGCTTGTGAGCTGCTGGGCACTGGGAAGAGTGTCCTGTCATGCAGGAAGTACATGCTGACTGCTGCCACAACTGTTTTGCATTTTTTCTTATTTCCCCCCATGAATTACTTTTCATCTAGCAGGAAGCATGCAGGAAAATATTTGTGTTGGAAGAATTGAAATCTAATGTAGTTTTCTGGTACAGCCACCAGGGAAAATACTGTCCCACATACAAATGTAGAGAGAGGCTTTAAAAATAAGCAGCGTCATAGGTGACCAGTGTTTTGTCTTTGAAATACTGCATGCAGAGCTTGGTGTTCCTGCACTCTCTTGTTTGCTGAGATAATGCAAATGATGTGTAATTCTAACAATTAGCTTAATGTAGGGTTGTACTTTTTGAAAACAGATTGGAAAGCTGTTTCTGAATGTCTGTCTTTCAAGAGCATGTCACATATGGTGTCTGCACAGTGAGCCTTGAGACTGGTGTTGGGCAGCCTGGTCTGCAAAGCTGACCTTGCAGCATTTCTGTAGTGACAAATTGCAAAGCCATTAATTTGCCATGCACTCCTGGTTTGCTTCTCCCCACTGTGTCTAATTACAACCTTGTGAAGTTCTGGCAAGGGCTGTGCTGAGGGGCTCTGGCACCTCTAGCTGCTGCAGGGCAGCATGGCTGGAGTGAAGGGAGCATTTTGGGGAGTGCTGGGTGGAGCTGTGTACCCACACTGTCTGCCTTGCCTCTGCTGTTGTGCTTAAACTGGGAATGGGAAAGGGAAAAAAAAAAAACAGGCAAAAGCCAGGGATCACCAAAGTCAGTTAGGCAAGTATGCTGTGAATCTTTAAATATCCTGCAGTCTGATTCAGCTGCTGCAAGTAAGCTGGTTTGCCACCCTGTTCCCTGTGCTTTTCCAAATGCCCTATAGCCTGGCACACCTTTGCCCCACAGGGAATTCTTGGTTTTTTGGAGCTGACCCAACCTGCTTCAGGAGATATTCCCAGAGAACACTTCTACAGAACTCCTGGCACTCAGCTACTTACATCCACTGGTCCTGAGCTCCAGATCCCTTGTTAACTACCAGATCACCAGCGAAGAGGTGCTTTTTCCCAACTGGAGCAGCCCATCAGCCAGACTGGAGCAAGTACTCTTTGGGCATTGCCACTGGAGCAAAGACATTTCTGTCCACATTAGGCCCTGGAGATAGCTGCACCAGCGCTGCTGAGACACATATGCCTCCAGCTGTGGTCAGCATGGCCATGGGGACTCTGGTTGCTGAAGCCTCTGCATTGGTGCTGCACCATCACATACGGGTGCTGCCAGGGTTCCCTGCAGCCTCTCTGCTTGTCCCCTGCCAGCCATGGCTCTGCCTTGTTACGTTTTGCATGCAGTTTGTCCCATCTGCTATCTTTTTTGCATCCTCCCTGTAGAAGAGAGGCTTCATGTGGTTCTACTGGATGGTTCCAGCTGATCTGAAAAGTCAGCTGTCCCCTTCCTTGATATGGCACTGTCTGCAGATATCAGAGCATGAACACAGAGCTAGAAAGGGCAGTGACAAGAGCAGAAGAAAGCAGTGTGCCTGTGAGAAGGATATGAAGAGAAAAAGAGAGTCTCTTCTTTGATGTATTTGTTTCCTCTTATTAGTATCCATCTAGTGGTGCTCAGGCTGAGACGGCTGACCTGTCCAAAAGTTAGTGATCCACACACAATCCACTCCCAATAGTGCCAAAGTACAGACATCACAGGACAAAAATAGCAGCAGTTGAGATGAAGGAGGAAGCCATGGGCTGCCAGATATGAGCGGGAATAACCTAAGTTCACCCAAGTGGCAGAGGTACTGTCTTAGTTTGTGGAGTGTGAGGAGAAAAATATCTTAACAATCTCGTCCTCCTGCCTATGCGTACATCTCCACTATTTTCTGTACCGTGCTGATAAAGACTGCCCACGCTTGAAAGGGCCTGGCAGGCTCGAGGTCAGCCGCAGACAATCTCTCTAATTGCATGGGTCTGGCTGACCTCCACGTTGTGGAGCGAGTAGGGACCGTGGCAGACAGAGGACAAGGGAAAAGGCAGAGGAAATATTCCTGCCGTGATGGCGGCAGGCTTAAAACTTGATTCGGATTGCTCCCCAGAGACAGTGCCCGTGCTGCGTGCAGCTCTGCTGGAAGGAGACAAGAAGACATTTTACCCAGACAGTAAGTCAATATCAGCACTTGTAGGTATCGCTTCACAATAATGCTTTTTGACAAACTGCTGTCAGTGCTCTGGAAACTTGTGTCAAGAAGGCAGAAAATGAAAACTTGTGGCAAGTTGTTGCCACTGCCTCTTGTAGTCGTCCAGCTTGTGCTGTCTCCTAACAGGATGCATGTGCTCTTGAGTAGGAGAGGTTCAAATAGATGAGCAGTGGACACGTATGCCACTGGCTCTTAAAACTGTGGAAAAAAAGTATCACAGAGAGTACCAACTTATAACAACAAAACAACTCTGTAAAGACAAAATATGCTTTAAGAGTAATTGTGATGAAATCACAGCCTGTGTCCAACAGGTTTGTGCCTGCAATAGTCCATGGGCCAAGTGGACAAGATGCAGCATCCCATGTGAAGAGCCATGATGGCAATGTACCCCCTCCAGCAGCAGGACTGTGGTAGTAACACAACCATGTCATCTCCTTGACGGGGTTTAGAGCTCCAGCAACCAGGGAGCCCTTTGTGTTCACTGTGTTCCACCAGGCTGCAAAGCGCTTTGAAGTGAGTATGGACTCTCCTCTCAGCTTCCCTGTTAACTTCTTGCCCCGGCAACAGAAAAGGTAAAGCACCTTCTGTGTGTGGGGGAGCCAAGTGCCTGCAGCTCCCACTGACCTCTATGGGAGCTTTGGATGCTCAACTCATTTGGGATAATCCTCACAAGAATGCATGTCAATTTGTACTGCAAGGGAGAGGCACTGTACCGTAGCTTCCAAATACAGCATAGAAAATGAGGCTGCCTGCACAGAGGGGCTGCACTGTTGCAGGTGTGTTGCATTGGCCACTCACCAGTAGCACGTGCAATGCTCCCATATCTTGGGACCTATGTGGTTCCTGCTCCCTCCAGGAGCTTTTCTGCTGGCCACGTGTGGGTGGCAAAGCAGAGCTGCAGCATGGTGTGGACGGCTGCAGGGGACAACAGGGGAATGCCACTTGTCCCAGGTGGGCTCGAGGCACATCTCTGGTGAAGCCACCCAGGCAGCATGGGAACCTGCTGGCACCAAATGCTGCAGGATGAGGGTCCTGAAACTCACTGAAATGGACTGCATGGCCTGGAAGCTCTGAGTAGATTATCCACTTGAAACTCACGCAGTTCTTGATGAACTTTGACACTGAAGGATTTGGGAAGCTTTAGGACCAGATAAACACAAGAGTATGCATGTGGAAGGGATTTCAGGAGCAGCTTAGTCCCTCTCCTGCTGTGAAATGGGATCATCACATCCATACTTTTGCTAACTCTTTGTTCAACTGATAGGGGAAAAAAAAAAAAAGGGCAGAAGGGAGCTTTTTGGAATAAGATCCTGCCCCCAAATTGGAAATTTGCCTTATTTGCAAAGCAGCTGGCTCCAGGAAGACTCAGAGCAAGAGCCACCGTGCCTCTTGCTTCTGGTCAGCACAAATTGGGCCTCAGTGACCAGCAGATCAAGGGAACGAAACTCAAAGGCTGTGTACAGTGACAGACAGCTGCTGTAAGTGATTTCATTTTGTCTGCATGCAGCCCTAGCTGTGCTACGTTTTCCAGGGGTCTGTTATTTTGGAGACTTAGAAGGTTTCCAAAAAAGAATGACAACCCTCTATTACTGTATGATGCTAGAGCCATTCATTCTAGGCTTTTTATTTGTGTTGTGTACATTTGTGACTGCTCTATTCTATATAATCACAATTTGCCATCTGACTTGCTTTAAAGTTATGGTGACATCAAAAGCAACGCTATTTAATGCTAAGTGTGTTTCAAGGCTGATGTTTGCTCGCTGTTCCCAGGCTGTCACTGCAGAGAGGTTTGGCTGCTGTTTATGCAACTGAATGACGTTTGAGCTCTACAAGGATCCTGTGTGGAACACAGGGATGTGGCAGGTGCTGGAGGTCGCTGAGCTTCCCCTTGCCTGGGCTGCTGTTGTGGGTGCTCTCCCTATGGAGATAACAAACCGAACTGGTTTAAATTTCTGTCATTAAAGAAAGCCCAGTTCTTCCTAACAGCTCTCAGCACTGTCACATGAGGAGGCACAGTTCGGTGAGCTGCTTTCCGAGGGGCTGTTGCCATGCGGTTTTGCACCACGCCGGCGGCACAATGGCTGCTGTAATTAACGTGTCAGAGTCTGGCTTCTGGTGGGAGTGGTAATAGCATGGCTCTGGTGGAACTCCTGCTGCCAGGCTCTCGCTGGGCTGCTGTGCTAAAGTTTCGGGCTGGATCTGTCTGGATTTTCACCTCTCTTCTCATATAGCTCTGTATCTTTTCAGCACCTCCAGAACCACCCTATATGCAGTTTCCAACGATGTTTTACGTTTGTATGTAATCTGTCAGGATCTTCAGCACCATCACTCCCAGGGCTGGCTTGTAGTGGGGCACTAGGCTGCCAGCAGTCCATAAAGGAGTAATGCATGAGCTGTTGTACTGTTATATTTCGCTACCTGTCATTGTAATGTCACTTTTAATGCAGGAATTATACCCCCATTGTGTGTAATTATATTTCTCCTCCCAGCTCTGCTCAAGGAACAGTGAAAAGATGGAGCTGTTAATATTAAAAACAGCACATCTCCCTCAAAAAAAGTTAGAGGTCACACCTTAATTCCTAGTGTGTGAGAGTGGTTAATCAAGAGATGATTGGACTAGAATGAGTATGGGGACAGAAATATCCTGCACAATTTCTGGTGGAATTTAATTAGAAAGGAAGTATTAATAGCATCTGCATGTGCAATGCTGTTTTGCCTCGCAATGTGAATAGCCTTACCCAGAGCCAGTCTGATGGAAAGCCCATTGGAATTCTGTTTCCTCTTTTTTTTTCTTCTTTTAATAAAGGAAAACGATAAGCTATAATCAATAACAGTAGTACTTAAAAGCAACGAACCCTGGCAGGAGTTGGCCTTCTACTAGCTCTCCTTTGAGTTTCTCTTTCAGGTCAAGATGATGCTAATTAATGAGGCGTTTTGTAAAAGTTTGTGCTCTGCTTGTCCCAGTAATGAACTTCCAACCTTTAATTTTCTCAGTAGCATAGCATTCCTCAGTGGGAAAGCAACTGTGGGGACCTCATGTTGGAATCTGTACTCACCAGGGGCAGCTCACCCACCCAGGAACTGTGCCAGATTTCTGCAGGGCAGGGCCCTGGGCACAGGTTCAGGCTCATGGAGTGCCTCTCCTGGAAGGCACAAAAGAAGTCTTAGTGGAAATAGATCTTATTGTAAGCACAAAGTAGATTTCCCTCCTTTCCCACTCAGTATGGACTGACTTTTAGTACTTCTTTTTCATACTTATAAAAGAGAAGAAGTTAATATAGTCAGTATCTTACAACTTGATTTCAATTATGAGATCGTAAAGCAGTCTGTGCTTCTTAATGAATTAAGAAATGAAGGCTACGCTAATTGAATTCAGCATGGCTTGCAAAATGCTTTGTTCAGATGAAAACGGCTCTGCCAATGCCAAGTGTTTTCTTTCCTGTTTGCTTGTTTGCCTTCCTGCTGTGGTTTCCATGAGCTGGGGTGCCCCGCTCTGCTGCACTGCTGAGCACTTGTGGACCAAAGAAAGGGACAGAGTAGAGGAGGACATGGACATCCCTCGGGATCATTCACAGTGTTCCCATTTCTGTCTTAATGAACACTGTGTGTATCCTATATTAAAATAATAATAATATATATATATTTTGAGCCACCGTCTCTGCCCGTATGTTCGTTTTTGACAAAGAACATCTGCACCCCCAGGGCTGGGATGTTCTCATTGTCCCTGCTGCTGGCTGCACCGCAGGGAGGTGGAAGCCCAGAGGAGCCCAAGCATCCTTCCTGTAGAACCTTTTGTTCTGGAAGTGAGCCGGTGGCTGCAAAGCGAGCAGAGGGGAGGCTGTGCATGAGCTCTGCTCAGCAGCACAGGCACGTTCAGGCACTGGGGCTGCTGCTGGGGGCTGAGGATTTCCAGCAAGTGCTTAGCTCCAGGCTCGCTTTGGCGCTTGGGCTCCAATTATAGTGATATCTTGCTCTCAGACCAATTAAAATTTTATAATCTCTCCACCAGATGGAGTGGACAGTGTTATGCTGGGTCAAGAAATATCTTCTAGCTCTAGTCATTCTCCAGCAAGTTTTTGGCTCCGTGAGGAATGGTACCTGTATAGGACTGATGAAGAGGGGCTGTGAAAGCACAGAACTTGTGGCTTTCTTGCAGCCATTTTTGCAAGCTATTTTATTCTGTGTTTGGGGACAGGAAAATTAGGCTTTGAAATACGGGTTGTAGATAAGGCTGTAAGGATGTTTAGGATTGCAGCCTTAGGTGAAAATAAAACTGTAACACATAAAGCATTTAAAAGGTGAAGTATAATGGTGCCCTCCAAAGACATCTGAACAGCTGCAAGGAAGTGTGCCTTATTGCTGCAATTTGAGCATGAATTGCATCACGATAGGAAAGACCTGCCTCTGATTGGAGATGTGACCATGCAGCCATTTCTGTTTTAATCAGAGGTAGCTGCATTTTTCTTAATAGCATTATTGATTACGGGCACTCTGCAGAGACAGAGAAAGCCCCTGGAGCAGAGCTGGTGTGTTTGTTCTACTATGAAGTGTGTTTTCAGGGCAACACAAGTCTCTGTCCTGGCCAGGCTTGCTCCATCAAAGGGAGCTCCATGCTAGGAGTGGGAGCATCCTCACCTGGGTACATGGAGCTGTGGCCTTGTTGCCTGTCCACATTCCTCACCACAGTCTCATATCAGGAGCCACTGCACTGGGAGGTGTGCCCATCTGCAGGATGGCTCTGGGAGCACCTCGGCTGAGCAAGGCTGGTAACTCTGCACCCAGGTGGGGGTTTGGGAACAGAAGCCGCCTCCTGCCACGAGTGAGGTGTGATAGCAGTGGTGCTGCTACCATCTATTGGTGGGCAGCAGAAAGGGAGCAACTGCAAAGCCTGTACTTGCATACCACGTGGCACTGGTCTTGGGCAAATATGGAAAGGAATGCCTTTTTAGCTGGGACAACCCGCTTGGCCAGGCCTCCTAATTCTTAAATAACAAGAGAATGAATCACTGCAGTGGGGGCTGAGTTGTTGCAAATGGTGGTTTAAAGGATGTGATGGTATGCATTAACATCCAAGAGGTGTTTGTAGAAATTTGAACCTGCCTGTGTGGATGCTGCAGCCCCCAGGCAAAGGGTTATGTCTCCAGAGGTTTGGTCATTGCAGAAAGGGATGCAGCCATGCTCTGAGGAGGCAGCCAGCCTTCAGCACATCCCTAGCTCCCCAAGAGCTGGGCTCCCACAGGGCTGTACTGGGAAGGTTGCAAAGCTCCTTTTGTATTTTTAATAACGGGGTGGACAATAACTCCATTTACAAGGAAATCTTCCTTCCGCAGGATTGTGGTGTATACCTGTTCCTACAACCCTCTCACAAATGGGTGATTCTTGTTCTAATTTTTTTTTCTGGCAGGGATGTTTTGTTTTCCTGTTGGCTGATGCTGTCTGCTCAGTCTGTGGAGGATTAACCTATGTGCTGTTGCTAGGTGGCCTTAAGCAAAGAAATAACACAGATCACAGGCTCCTGCATTCCTACAGTGTGTAACTCCCTTGTTCAGCAAGATTTCTTTTTCTCTGTCCTTGTGTTTTGTGTTTATGGCTGTGGAGGTGTGTATATTAGAGGATGCACATATAATTTGCACAAGAATAATGGATTAGAACCCCTATAAAACATCGGTTTTATTTGGACTTGCAACACGTAGCAGCTCACTCTTTGCCAACCTTCCATGTTTTGGTTTCTGTTGGAGTCTAAGCCTCATCCATCGTTTCCAGATGTGTTTCTGCCCAGTGTGAGGTCTCGGATTCAGCAGGGACATGCAGCTTGTCACATCCCAGAGGGACCTGCGCCTGCAGCATTGCAGAGCCTATAAGGGGTGCAGCACTTGTCTGGCCTTTAAGATTTTCAAGTTTCTTTTCTTGAGAGTTCATTTCACTATGTTTTCAAAAATGTGGTTATTCAGAACTCAGTTGACTTCTGATGTTGTATGCTGGATGACTGAATATTTTGCATGTTTCCATATCCGAAGTGTGTTGCCTGTAGCATGTTTTGCTTGTGGCATTGGAATGGGCATCTAAGGTTGATCCAGCACAGGCATGAGCAGAGCTGGCAAGATTCACTGTCATTTGCCCCCTCCTGCCCTAGGCCTGAGTAGGGATCACATGGACGTATTGCTCCTTCCCAGCCTCCTGCATCAGGCATGCTCATGCGGAATACATCACTCTGCATTAATAACATGCGTTTGGATGAAATACCCGCAGGATTTTTTACTCTGATGTAAAAATACATATTTCTGCAAAGCTGGTGTCCCTCCTCAAACAGTGCCTGCATGGAGCAGGGGCACAGCTGTGCTCCGAGTGTGCCTCAAAGCAGCTGTGTGTCGGCAGAAGAGTGGTGCTGGGGTGGGCACAGGGCGCAACCCAGCCCCACAGGGCTGCTGCCAGGCAGTGCCACCATGAGCTCGTGGCTTTGCCAGCTTTCTTTGGAAACGTGTGGGGAACATTTGGGATTTTGCTAACGTGGGACACACGTGTAATGCTTGAAATCCTGGCGCCCTTTGTGCTTGGAGCATGAATCAAAGCAGTGGACGCCTGGCCTGGTGCAGCCCCTGTGAGCTCCCTCCCACTGGCTGCAGGGCTGAGCTGCCAGCACTGTGCACTCCTCACCCCCTGCCATGCCACGCCACTGCTTTCTCACAGCTCCCGCTGCTTCATTTTCCTCCCCTGGCTCCCGTTGCCATGACCTGCTGGGCCTGCCGTTGGCAGGAATTCATGCCCCTCCGGCTGCTCCTTGCTGTGCTGGCCCTGAAGCCCCCCCAGCACTGCCCTGGCAGGCTCAAAACAGAAATGCACTAAAAAGGGCTCCCATCTTGTGGCCTGTCCTATTGCAATGTATTTTTCCTCTCTCAAAAGGAGATGCTGCTCTGTCACATGCTGGTCCCTAGTGGAGGTGGCTTGGCCACAAACACTGGCTGGAGCCTCGCTGTACCTGTGCATTGGGGAGAGGTGGGATGGCTTTCAGACAAGCCCTGTGCAGCTGTGTTGTGCTGTATTAGGTTGTGTTGTGCCACACTGCACCTGGCAAGGACCTCCTGACAGTGCCAACCCATGGCACCAGGGTAGGAGGGCACCGTGCCACCCACAGTCCCTGGAAGGCTGCTCCCAGGGTACAGGCTGCCCCACACTGCATCGCTGGCCCCAGAGCCACACGCTCCATGAGGAGCTCTCCTCAGCCATTTCAGTGTCTGCATGCTCTGGGAAACACCATGCCCTAATGCTTATGCTTTTGGGGACTTTTTGGAGGATACAGCAGGAATTATGGTCAGCATAGCACGTTAACCAAATAGATCTACAGATCAGTTGTTTTAAATGGTGTTACGCACATTTTAAATTTGCCCTACTTTGTTTAAAAATGTGCTTCAGGATGTAAAAAAGAATCAAAAATCCCTAACATAAACTTAAACAAAATCCACTCTCTTAATATCCCCTGCTGCCCAGCTGACAGTAAGTCTTACTGCTGATAGAAAGGGATCCTGATAAGAGTGGAATAAATAACTGCCAACAAGGGGATTTTAAACAGGACATAATGTCAGTGGGGCTGATAATAGGAAAATGTTCCATGGCCTTCCAGAAACCCTATGGAAGAATGGAACCAGGAGAAGTCTGTAAAAATGTGTTCAGATTCTATAGAAACTACTTGACAAATCTGAATTTAATAGAGAACAAGGTCTTTTCCTTGGGTTTTTGGCATCATCCAACAGTATTCAGTAGCAAGATAATTTTCTATTAATTCTTACAGAACTTTCTCACAAGAATAATAACTGCATGTTCTCACAGTGCTACCTGCTCCCCACCACAAGCTCATTGCTGCTATCACACCAATTCAGAGGGGGCACTATAAATTCCTTTATGTTAAAGAACTAACTTTCTTTAAAGTCCCACTTTAAACTGTGGGTGCTGGTGCAGCTGCAGGGTGTGTTCATCAGTAGCAACGAGCACTGCTCTGCTCATTTCAGTGTAATTACAGAGTGAAAGCAGACACAGGAAAGAAGCGAGTGGAAACTGTTAATTTTGTAGAATAAGACTTGATTTGTGTTTCAGTTTTCCTTTCTTTGGTGCTGAGTGAAGGGGCTGCAGGAGGAGGTGACAGCAGCAGTTTGTCTGCCCATGTCCCCATCACTCAGTGCCGTGCGAGGCCATGGCCTGTGCTTGGCCTTGGCCTTACTCCTCTGGGGCAGCTGTGATGGGGCAGGAGCAGGGAGGAACACAGCTTACCCTGGCCGGGACAGTGCCAAGTACACAGCCCAGAACGGGATGTGCTGTGGTACGGGGTGAGTACTGGCACTGCACCGTGGTGCTTAACCATGAGCAGTTGTCCAAAGCGCTTTGGTGATGGTTTTCACAACGGAGAGAGTATCAGTGGTGAGGAGGTTTTGGTGCAGAGGATCAGCATTTTGGCTTGCTGCATGCTTTCTTAGGAAGAGGTGATAGCTAACAAAGGCTGTCAGGATTGGAAGTATAGTCCAGGTTTACTGGTTTTGTTTAGGTTATGGGGGTGCAGAGGTGGGGAGAGGAGAAGTTGAATGGCCCAAAACAGCAGAGCAGGAGGGGGCCACAAGTCTTCTCATTTCTTGTGCTTCTTCCCTTTATTGTACTGGGTTTTTTCCAGAGGAGTGGAAGCCTTCAGAAACACAGATATTTTTAGACAAGTTGTGTGTAGGAGCCCAGATCCTGGGGACAGGCTGCTGCTTGGCTGCTGTTACAAGAATGGTCCAGAGTGTGGCTGCCCAGCTGGCAATCAGTGATGTTTGGTGTGGAGTTTTGGGGTGGTTTCTGTGGCTGGGGTGCTGCCAGACCTGATTACAGGTGGGCAAGCTCGCTTCAGAGCTCTCAGCACTTTGTAACACTACTGAAGCTGCCAGCAAAGCTGAAGTTGAACTGCTGTACTTCCAAAGAAGTGTACAACCCACCTCAAGCTTCTGGAGATGGATGTGCTCTAGTGTGATCAGGACAGGCGTAAGGAAAGGTGGTGGCCTGGGGCCTTGCAGCAGGGCCAGCAGCTGCACAGAGGCAGCTCACCGTGCTCCAGCCCTTTTCACGAACCCCAGCTGTGAAGGTATTTTCTGTTCCTTTAGAAAAATCCTTTGAGAAGCACTGCAGACCCATGCCCAGCTGTAATGAAGGGGACCCAGAGTATGTAGATGATAGAGAGGATACTTTCTCTGCATTGTGATTAAATATGTGGAACCAGTACTTTTTTATAATAAGCATAATTAGTTGTTGAGTAATATTATAATGCTTTACACTGTCTTATTCAAAGGCACATGTAGAGCCTGGAAAATCCTTAGATCTAAAGGCAACTTGGTCATGCAGTGCAGATCCTCTGTCTGACTCCCACACTGCTTCCTGGGGCACTTAACTGGAAGAGGCTGCAATGAACAGTTTGCTCAGCGAGCGCTGGGAAGGGCAAAATACCTGTTTGTGTTTGCAGGGTACTGCACGGCCTGTGTCTTTAGCCCAGTTATCAGTAATGATTGTTTTCCTGGAACTGTGCAGGGGTGTGTGTGTGAGATTCCTCTACAGATGGGTATTTTGTGATATTTGAGCTAAATTCAGCGCCGGTGTATGATAGTATTTTACAGAAAGTGTCACTAACTGCACCACTTACTCTGTCTTGATTTTAGACTATTTTTTTTAATAGAGGGAAAGGTGATTGATAGAAGTAAGTGCCGTACACAAGCAGATGATAGGAAAGATATTTGAAATCACTATTGTCATTAGAGATGTGTGAATGCTAACGTGGTGCACACAGTGAATGTAATTCTGCACACAGCCAAATACATTTTGGAGGGTAACTTGCTCTTTGTTTCTCAGTGCTCTGGGAGAGCAGCTCGATCCTTTTTTGCTGTAAACTCCCAGGGCACAACACGGCACTATCACTCTTGCTGGGTCCTGCCTGCAACCACCCCTCATGTGGAGCCTCTATGTGCAGTGTCCCGGCCCCTGCCACTCCCGCTGGCCTGAATTCTGGCTGTGGCAGTCCTCTGCTAGGGCTGGAACGGGGGATGCCAGTTATTTATTTATGTAAAGTGTTCGGAGGCATTAACTCACAAACACCATAGAAACTGGGCTGGTATTGTAGTCGGGGCTTTTATTCAGGTTGTGTGATGTGCTGCGGATGCCGCCTGCCTTTGTGTGCTCCAATCCAATGTTTGTCCCGGCTGATGCCTTTGTGTTCTCCATTTGACATATTTTACTGTAAATAAAGAGCGACACTGTCTTGCAGCTGTATCCACGGTGACATTTGACTCTCGACTGAATGAGTGCATTGTGCCGTGTGTTTTGGAAACATTATGTCTTTTAAGAACTAATCCAGCCTTTAACAGCTTCCCAGTGCCTGCCTGCCTTTGCCATGGAGAGCTCAGGTGCTCGCCCACCTCAGTGCAGCCTCCGCCCGCTGCCTCCTGCCCCTCACACTGCTGGGGCCTGAGCTGGGCACCGGCTCCCTCTGCTCGCTCTTTTTGTCTGCGTGGAGACCCTTTGATGGGATGTAAGCATTTTGCCACATTTCTCACAGGCATTATGAGCATCTCTTATGTCTATGTGCATGATATTTTCTTCGAGGTAGATTCTGTGCTCTACGATTAAGATGATCTCCGTGTGGCTGACTCATGGAGCATCCAGCGGATCAATTCTTTTATGTGTTGAAAACATTTCTTTTTTTAACTTCAGCAAGTTTAGATCCTGGCAGGGGCCACATTTCCTGCAGCGGGCTCGGTCTCTTGGGTGCCAAAGCCCCAGACCGGTGGGACCAAGGCCCTCTGTGAAAACCCCAGCTTCCAGGAAGCTTTTATTTTTGCTTTCAAATAGCTGTGCTGCTTTTATGCAACTTGTAATTTCCAGCTAATTCTGACACGCTGTTAAAATAGTTATGCCTGTATACAGAAATGTGTGTTTTTGCTCTCGGTGCTGAGTGCCAATAAATCCATGTACCATTGAGATGCTGGTGGTACTGCCCGCATTCCCCCACTGTGAGGCTGTGCCATCAGTTTCTATAACACTGCCAGGGCTGAACCACCTGAACTAACGTTCTCTCAGCCTTAGACACTTTGAGAAAATGTAAGTCAAAGTGCATATATTCTGGATGCCATCTGCCAGGTCTGTATGGAATTAACATCCTGAGACAGTGCCATAGCATAAGGGCCCTCCAAAGAGAAGAGGGCTAGATTTCACTACTGCAGGGGAGAGCATCATGCTGAAAATATCATTGAACTTTAAAACTTAGGCACACTGTGCACGCACACCACATTATAGTGGAACCCCACAAGGGTTTCAAGTGAGCAATGTGGTACCCATAGTGCTCAGCAACCCAGTGAGCTGCAGGATGGTGCATAGTCGTGTCTCAGGGAGCAGCTCTGCACTTTGTGCTTCCATTTAACTTCTCAGAGTAAGGAGGAAAGGCACCTGTGAGGAAACAAGGTTGATAATAGGTTCAAAATATATTTTTATTGCTCTCTTGTATTACCGTATTTAAATTAAATTATTAATGTATTTTCATTACATTAGCACACAGGTTGGTATTATTTGCCTTAAATATTTTAACAAAGTCTGTGAAGTCTTCCCCAGTTATTAGTGCTCTTAGAACATATGTGTGCTGCTGATTTGAAGTTCTGGAGGTGAGAACAGTGAAGGTGGCTGCAGGCACAGGCTGCCTCTGCTCGAGAGCTGCAGGACCACAGGGCAAGGGAAGTGACTCAGCTCCCGTGTGTACCTGGAGGGGCCGTGCACAGGGCCCACTTGTCATGGCAGTCAGCAGCATGGCACTGGGGCATGTCAAAGAACAGAGGACAGAGTTGTGCTTACAGAGCAGGGTCTGCAGGCAGCCTGTGAGCTTCTGAGTTTGAAGACATTGGAGAAGGATGAATCAATAATTATACACGTGTGCTACACTTATAGATAAATTTACACGTCCTTCCTTTTTTAAACCTCAGTCCTGGTTTCCCACTCTCTTTATCTCTAACATGGTCATCTTTCTGCAGGACCTGGCAGACAGCCTTGCTCCCAGGTGTGCTGATGGCCGTGAGAGTGAACTTGAGCCATGTGCAGCAGAGAGGCTTGGGATGCCCTGACTGTGCCTCCTCACCATCCAGCAGCTGATCCAAGACAGGTACAGATTCACATGTAAACCTTCCCACTGGCTCCCCAGCAAGAGAGAAGGGGGAAAATGCTTCCATTCATTCACAGAAACACACAGAATCACAGAGTTGTATGGGTTGGAAGGGACCTCTAGAGATCATCGAGTCCAACTCCCCTACCAAAGCAGCTCCTTACTCCAGGTTGCACAGGTAGGCGTCCAGATGGGTCTCAAAAGTCTTCAGAGATGGAGATGCCACCATTTCTCTGGGCGGCCTGTTCCAGTGCTCTGTCACCTGCACTGTTAAGAAATTCCCATGGACATTTGTGTGCAACTGCCCTGTGTGTCACTTTGTGGCCATTTCCCCTCGTCCTATCGCCACACACTGCAGAGAAGAGTCCGACCTTGTCCCTTTGCCTCCCACTCCTCAGATATTTATAGACGTGGATCAGATCCCCTCTGAGTCTTCTTTTACAAGGCTTAAAAGGAAAACCTTTAGACGTTTTAAGTGAATTTTAGAAAGGGAAAAAGTTGTAGAAATGCCCCATTAATTGGGGCACTTAGTATTTTTAAAAAAGCATAGAAAATTTGGAGGGAGAGGTCTGGAAAGCAAAGTGGCTTGGGATGGCAAAGGGCTTGGCAATTACTTGCCAAGTGGAACGTGTACAGCTAAGGTTGAAATCCCCTCTTTGCATGATCGCATGGGGATTTGAATGTGGGTCTCAGAACTCCTCCGAGAGTGCCCAACCGCTGGCACATTCTGGAAGAGAATCTGTCCTGCTGAAGCTGTTCTGCTTTGTAAGAATAATTAAATATTCATTGGGCCAGTGAGAGAACAGAAACAATCTGATAGCCTGGGGATTAGGGCTCTCCAATAAGATGAGGAAACAGAAGTAATTCAGTTCCTGATCCAACTCTGATGCTGAACGGATATGAATCTAGGATCATATTGGCCAAATTTGCCAATGGTTCTGGTTACTTCTTTCAGGATATAAATATCTCAACTTCTTTTCTGTCATCTCCTGTTATGTCTTTACAGAAACTGGTATCACACCAGCTTTTGTACTGGTGAATCTCTCGACTACAGTTATCCCTGTGTTTCATTGGCATCAGAACTGGGGCTGCAGGCTCTTTTAAAATCTGCCTTTCTCCTGGGTTGGCCCTCCTGAGCCCATGGCTTGATGCTTAGTGCAGTGATGTAGAGGAAGTATATCTCAATTACTGAGGTGTTATAGGAAACATTTTTTACTGTATGTTCAGTCTGTGGTGGTAATCTGAGTAATACAGTAGGAGGAAACTGTAAATCTTTATTATAACATTAATAAACCTGGTAGTTTCTGTCAAGACTTAAGAAAGCAGAAAATCACTACTAAACATCCATTCAAATTCGATGCGCTAAGAAAACCCTTCAGATTCACGTACTGAATTTCTTGATCAAATGACAAACTCATTCCTGAATTATTTGGATTCCTTTCAGTGTGAAAAAGTACATATTAAAAACAAAACCAAGAACACAACGCAACCCAAGAACACAGGAAGATGTTTTTCTTCCAGCGGAAATGGTTATCAGGAAGGTGATGCCTCTGTGCAGCCCCCAGGTCGGGCCCGGCGCCGCTCAGTCTGACCCGACCCCATTGGAGCACATCTGCCAGGGGCCTGCCAAACAAAAGTTCAGTTCCACTGAAGACATCTTTCCGAGAGCTGTGGGGATGCACGGCCGCGTGGTGCCCTCCATGGCGCAGGCCCATGGCGTGGGGTCAGGGTCCCTGGGCAGCCAGCGATGAGCAGAGCGTCTTGCTCCCAAGGGCAGTAAGGATTATTTAAACCAAACGAGCCCCACATAAGCGGGAGAAGAAACTCACTGAGCAATTGCCTCTGTAACTTGGCACCCGGCGCTCTTAGTATAAGAAGTTTGAAGCATTTGGGATTTTTCTAGAAAAACCCTCTCCTCGTAGCGAGGCACGGGCCGTTCCAGCCCCTGCTAAGTTGAACACGTCGGGAAGGGCAAAGTAAATAAATCTTCGCCTCCCACTCCTCCCGCGGCGGCGAGAGAGGGTGCCGGAGAAAGCCCACAAACTTTTCCCGCAGCCGCCGAGCCGGTGCCGGGGCCGCGGTGCTGGGCGGGGCGGTGCGATGCGGAGCGGTGCGGTGCGGTGCGGGTGCGGCTCCGCGGGCGGCGGCGAGTCCGGTCCGCGGCGGCGGTCCGCGTTTTGCGGGCGGCCGCTGTATTTCCCGGGCCGTCCATGGCTCGGTGCTGTTGGCTCTCTCTCCGTCTGATCGGCGCAGGCTGCGCGGGGCTCCCTACGGGATCAGAGCGCTCCCCCGCCGGGACTCCACTCCTCACATCCTCCTGCTGGGACTCAGCTACATTTCCAGCCAAGCCTGGCTTTATTATGTGTGTCTGCACTGCAGCCCCAGCAGCAAGATCAGGAGGAGGAAAAGGAGCCAGGACAAAGAAAAGAGAGGGAGGCTGGCGAGAGCTAAAGAAAATAAAAACCCAGGGCAGCAGCGGCAGCAGCGGCAGCGATGAAGGCAGGAGCGGTGCCACCTTCCAGAGAATGACCCATGGAGGCAGCTAGCGGCCCCGGCATCGAT
>VXAB01002906.1:186741-225400 GCA_013399175.1 Odontophorus gujanensis
CGCGGAGCCGACGCGCGTCTGGCGCTGGGAAGCGGCGCTCGGCCGTCGGAGCGCGGGTGGGAGCGGCGCCGGGGGAAGAAAAGTTTGGCGGCGGGGCCGGGAGCGGACCGACGGGCGGAGCGGCGCTGCCGCGGCCGGGGCTGAGACGAGCGGCTCCTCCGGGCTGCGGACAGCGGCGCCTCGTCCCTTCCCTCCCCCGCCCCATACGCGTAACGGTGGCGAAGGAAGGGGAGAATTAAAACCGACTTCTTTATTCGAGAGCGTCTGCGGGGCCGAAAAGTTGCTTGGGTCGAGGGAACAATAGCCGGTTTCAGGCAGAGGTGCGCTAATAACGGCTCCGCGCCGAACTTGGCGGACGAGCTCCTGCCGGGCGCGGGCACAGCGGCGGGGCCGAGCCGGGGGCTTTGTGTGCGAGCACAAAAGGGCGCTGCTCCCGGGGCCGCGAAGCGAAAACTCGGAAGCGTTCGGAAATAAAGAACTTGCTGGGAGACCGTGCTAGCGTCCGGTTAACACCTAGGCGGAGGAAGAATCCAACCCCCTTTCCAGGGCCACTTGGTATTATTTTTGAGATACGCAGTTTAGGTGGTTGCGATAGCGATGGCTTCAAATGTCCGTGAAGTTTTTGTAAAGTGAGCCCTTCCCCTCGCACAAAAGCTCGCTCGCTGCCTCTCTCCCGCTCGGCCGGGGCCCTGCGGCCTGCAGACAGCTGCTCACATCCCCCCCGGCTCCGGGCTCCTCTCTCGGCTCAGGCCACGCGTTCCCGGCCGCTCTCCGTGCCCCGGTGCCGCACGTAACGCGCAGGACGCGGCCATACGTCAGCGGAACCGTGTGTGCTCTGAATCCCGGTTAATAAACATGAACACCTCGTTGCATAATGACACGAGATATTTGCATTTGTTACTCGTTTGTTTGCCACCTCGTTACCTTTGGGCAGCGTGTCTCGCCGTTGATACTGTATAACAAAAATTCATCCCTGGCTCCAAGATCGAGCAGGTCGCTGTTTACAAGAGCTTTTTTTTTTTTTTCTTCATGAATCAAAGCAGGTAACTTGCTGGCAAGTCACAGCTGGGAAATGTTTTCCATGCAACGCAGAAATATCTAGAATGTCTTTGCCACGGGGAGCCGGGTAGAGCCTGGTTCTTAAAGGTTCTGAATATTCCTCTAGTCTCCAGGCACAACAAATGTGCTTTCAGTTCAGCACAAACTGGCTGTAAATTACAGTCTGAGCATGAGCTGGCTAATGGGGAACCTAAGGAACAGGCTGAATCTGGGTGAAATTTTCAGTAATAGGAGGCAGCTCATATATATGTATGTGGGATATGGCATTCCTCCCTTTTCCTATGTTCACACACATCTTTTGCTTTTGTAAAGTCCATCATATACATTTTGTGGTCTAGGGAGCTGGCAGCCCAGTAGATTGCCACAGTACATGTTTCCATGGAAATAATTGAGATGTAATAAATAAAGGCACTCTGAGGTCACAGGTTTCCCAATTCAGCTGAGAAGAAAACAAGCATAAATTATGTGGATATATGCGTAGTATTTAGGACTTCAAATCGTTTACCGCTTTTTTCTGTGCATTTATTTCATTTGGTGTAGTAACCTTGGTATTTATTAACCACTAGTGAGCTTTGGGCATCCTTTCTCATTCAGAAAGATTACATACTAAAATAGAATCAGCGTGCGCCTCTGATGAAAGGGGTTATTCTGCATGCAAAAGGCAAGTTGCCTGCGCATTAACCACCAGTGCTGTCTTTGGCATTAAAGAAGCAACCGAGTCTGACGGAAGTATCAGATGCTGACAACTCTTCAGATCCACGTAATTTAAAATTAAGCAATTGTCAAGCAGAACGGGATGCCGACAAACCTGCGGGTCATGTGGCCCTGCTCTGTGACGCGGCGCCTGGTTCAGTCTCACAGAAAGTTGCCATGATTGCTGCAGCTGGAACTCTGGCAGTAGCCGTGGAATTTCCCTGGTGTGGATTTATCACTGGCAACATGACACGCTGGTTCTGTTTAACCATTGCTTTGGCTGTGCGGAGCTGACGACACCCAGATGATAGCTGGGGCCTGCACTGTGCTGGGCTGACAGGGAGGTTGCTGAAGGTCAGCCAGGGCCGAGCAGAAGCAGGAGGGATGGAGCCTTTGTTAACTTGCAAAATGAACCAGTTGGGGTGGCGTGGTGGTGGTGGTTTTAGGGTAAAGCACTTGCCCCTTCTGAAGCCTTCCTTCATGTCACAGGTGGGACCCGAAGAAGGGTTTTTCCTCAGCACAGAACCTTCCTTTACCCTGCTGTCAGCAACATGACCTGCTGGTGGCTTTGGCAGATCTCCTTAAGGTCTGTACCCTTCTTAGCACCATGAAACCCACGAGGTTGGAGCCCTAGCACCACAGCAGAGCGGTGACCGCCCCATTCGCTGCCTGGCCCCATTCCCATCAATCCCACGAATGTGCCACGCATACTTGAGAGTCTGGTTCTGTGCCATCAGCTCTGGAGAGAGTTGATGGAACTGGAGCTTATGAGGCACAGACTGGTGCCTCTGAAAGCAGCTCTGGGAAAGCACAGCTGGGAGACGCTGGGGTCTGCTGGCAGAGCTGTAGGTTTCAAGTCCCACGTAATTGTAACTGAAGAATGACTTGGATGTGGTTTGTGGGGACTGGGCTGGTGTAGGCGCAGGGTTTTCAGCATCACATGCACTTTAGTTGCTGAATTTGACAGTTCTGCAAATTGCTGTCAGGTTGCAACGGTGTTTTGTGCATAAACGTGCTAGTCTGTAATCAAACTGTTTTGCAAAAGAATGCACTAATTAAGTCTAGATTTGTTATCCTACTTGAAATTGCTCGGAATTGCTGTCATATTTTTTTGCTTTCAGTTGGCAAAAATGCTGATAGAAACTTTTGATTCACACCCTACGTGCCTCATTTATGTCAGTCAAGGAAGAAAAAGAGGGTTGTTCGGTACTTCGTTACCTGCAAAGTAAATAAAAATACTTCAGCCATTTGCTGACTTCCAATTAGCTGATTGCTATGAATGATCTTCTTTAAAGGAATGCTGTTTTACCTATCTGCTCATACAAAGGTTTGATTTTTAATGTCTTGTGAAAAGGATTCTCTTTGTCTTGATTGATGTCAAGAATAAAAGCGTGATGGTAATATCCCTTTGAAAGCTATTGTATTGTCAGCTCTGGCTGTCAGCAGGAGGCCCTCCTAGTGCTATAGATTAGCGCTGTGAAAACACTGACATTTTCTTTGTTATATTGCTGTTGTTCTGCTTGCAAAGTCAATTATACAATGTCGGAGCTCAGTTACAGAGTTGACTGTGGAAGTAACAATGTCTTTCATACTTGTCTTAAAGATATAATTTTCTTTTTTTCCCAGTTGATAGAGAAGAACCTGCAGGTACTGGAACAGTACATTCTACAAATTAAATTTTGACAAGTATAATCATAATTGCCAAATACAAGAGACTCGTGCGATTATCCTTTAATTTTACAGTTCATTCAAGTTTCGGTGGAATTTTATTGATACAGTGAAAGCAGCAGCTAAAATTGATAAAACTCATATCAAATAAGATTACACTCTTGATTGTTCTTTATCAAGTGTAGCTTTTGGGGGATTAGGAATAATTGGAGATGTTGGTGTTTCGTCGTGGGGCTGGTGCCATGAGAACGTTTGAATCCGTGCAGCATAGCGAGCGCTGCCTTTGGGGATTAGCCTGCAGTTTTTAATTTTTGAGCGTGTATTTTGATACAAGCCCAGCAGCGTTCTCCCCTGAACTCCACAAGTCCCAGTCTTCCTTCCGCTCTCTCCCTCCGGTATGGTTTCCTGGACAGGATCTGTGTGGTATTTAACTGGTTTTGCTGATTGAAACTCATGCCTGTGTGCAAACACCTTTTAATTGTGGTCTGTTCCCATTGGTCCTGGCGAGCATAACTAACAAATGCGGCCCACAATTGAAAGGGGTGGAAAAGGTAATGCAAAAGGTTGAAATACAAATGGGGATAAAATAGAAATCTCGTGATCTCAGTGATACTTCGTCTACCACCACGAGTGGAAAAACAAACCCCAAGGAGCAGCACTGACTCTCAGAGAATGCCTCCCATTTTTTTTTTTTTTTTTTCTGCAAAAGTACCCGAGCAAAATCAGTGCAGGCTAAAGAACATCATTCATTACTGAATTGCTTCAGATGACACATGCAGAAAAAGAATCAGAGAGCTCTTGTTTAGATGTTAATTGTAGGATTTCTAAATTACTATTATAAAATAATAGAGTAACAAAAGATTCCACAGTTACCAGTAATTTGTCAGGATTTATTTTGTTTTTCTTCAATAATTGAAAATTAATGTCTTGAAGTGAAAGCAGATGTTCATGCCATCCTCTGAATTGGATATAAAAATGATGTTTTGTAGAGGCGTTAAGCTTGTGTAAACACAAATTGTCTTATCGTAGTCTGGGCTTTGGCTTGGTTTTATCTATTGTTTGGTGCCAAATTAACTTTCATGTTAAACCTGGCTGAAAGAACTGAGGCATGAGCTTGGGGTGGCACCCAGCGTTCGCTGTGGATGTTAGAAACGGCCTGCCTCGCCTGCTGCCTCTGCGGATGGCAACGCTTTCTTGTGCTGTACAATTCATATTTACTTCAATTTTGATAAATGTGCTCTTAATTTGATTCAGTTATTTTTTACCAAATGTGTTTATTTATATCCTCCCCACAGTTTGTGCAATCAGCACTGTAGATCTTGACAATGTTTGAGAAATACAAAACACATTATTATTTTTTTTGTGTTTATTTTTTTGTAAATAAATAATGTCTTGCTCTCATGCATTAGCCTGCAATCTGTAAAAGATAATAGATTTCTTCTCCTACTGTAATATTCTCTTAAGCAAAAGATTATTAATTACCCACAGTAATTGAACTGCCTTATGAAAATGCCTATACCAACCCCTCATCGCTCCGTCAGTACCTCCTTAAATGCCTCTGAAAAAGGATGGCTATTATGTTCCACTGTATCCCACTAAATGCACTTGGAGTCGTGAAATACTAATAGTACAAAACCTATTACAGACTTCCGTTAAATCCTTGCTGGCAAATGGTGGTGGAGGGGAGGGTCTGCTGTTGGTGCATGTGTTAGTGTACGTGGGCTGTGAGGATTCAGGTGTGTGTTGTAGCCAGGTGAGAACCAGCTCAGAGCTTTCTGCAGTGCCAGCATTTATTCAGTGTACCTATAGATTCAGAAGTTGATTTCTGTTTGTTTTCTTTCATCTGTTAGTCAACGTAGGAAGCTGGATGCATCTCCTAGATCTAAAAGTCAAGTAATAAAAGTTCCAGGTACTACATCTCCTTAACAACTGCTATGCATATATATACATTAAAACAAAATGTATCCCAGTGGATTAGGGCGGTTTAGCAGAGACAGTGCGCTTTAGGGAGTGGAAGGATGGGGAGACACTAGGCGGTCTCTTGTGCCACCTGCAGCTGAAGGAGGCCGGGCTCGCACCATTTGCCATGGGTTGTTGATCCAAGGGCTGTTGGGGCGGGCAGGGCGATGCAGTGGGCAGAGTGCTGGAGCAGGGAGCTCACGGTGCCCAGCCGAGTCCCGTGCTAGGAAGCTCATTACGTTGTTTGCATTTGCTCAGAAAGAAAACCTTTTCCTTTCCAACCGCAGATTAGGCAATTGAAAGACCAATTTGCAGAGCTTGTAAATGCCACTTGTTAATCATATGCACTACAATTATTAATATTTTTTCCTTTTCCCCCTTGGATGTATTAAGTCAACTTTTTAGCTTTTTATGTAATTGAAATTTGCCCTTTTGTTACCTGGGCATGAATTATTTTTGAAATGTTGTCATTACTTGCCCTGCTGTGAGGTTTATCTCTTCTGTTCATCCTAATTAAATAAAACATAGTGTTGCTCGCCAGCCTAGCGTTGCAGCGAATTACCTGCCTGGAGGCTCACACTGGCGTTGGTGCTTGTTGCAGCTGCTGATGTTGACCAGCACGTTTACTTTCAGCTTTTCATTTCAAAGGGATCTGTTTGTGCTGTGTGACATGTGAATGGCGAATGCTTTGTAGTACTTTCAAGAGCTGAACAAATGCTAGGTGACTGCTTGGTACTGCACAAAGCAGCAAGTGCAGTGGCCGTGCAGCCACAGTGGTGGAGGACGGCCACGGGAGAGCTGCATGGGTCTGGGGAGTGAGGCAAACCCATCCTTGCTGTGCCCACCCCAGCTGCTGCTCTCCTGGGCCTTTCTGGTGGGCTTGGCCTCAGCTCTGTGTAGCATCACTGAGGGCTGTGTTCTCCTTGGGTCTGGCACTGGCAATGTAGGCTGCTTCACAAGTGTGACAGTTGGAGGGAGTTGCTTTACGTGGAAGTTATTTCCAGTTCATATTAGAGAAAGCAAACAATATGCACGTGTTTTAGAGAGGAGCAGAGGGAAAGGTCCCTGCTTGTAGAAAAGCCGTTTGTTTAAGCCTTTGATAGCTCTACAAAAGCCTCACTGCTCACCACTGAAACCCCATTATGGGTAAAAGCACAGGAGTTAGCAAGTCGCTGTACTCCAGTCTCTGCTGGCTCATACAAGGCTCTGGAGGTTTGGTCAAATGTGGCCTAATTCTGCTTTCCAAATATTAAAAAAATTACACAGAGGGCAAAAAGACACGTTCTTAATATGCATATCCTGGGAAAATCCTAAAACAGTATTTTTACCCCCTCCAGTCCCAAGGCTAATCAAAATTCCTTTGTTTCCACATCTACCATTAAAATACGTCCCTCCCTTGGTTGCCTGCTGAATGCACAAGTTTAACCACTCAGTTGATTGGACTCAAAAAAGCTGTTACTGGCTCTACGTAGGCTTTGCCCACAGATAATTGCGAGATGGGAGCAATGCTCCTGGCAACTTCCAGCACACTTGATGCTTAATTCTGCAGCTGTAAGTGTTTCTTGATAGACCTCACCTGGCTTAGGTGAGGTTTTTCTGTGTTACCACTAAGGAAAGTTAGCCAAGCCCTGGGAATGGTGGTCACTGGAGCTTGCTTCGTGTAGTAGTCAGCTGAACATTAACCATGGTGATGTTGGAAAAGATTTGCTATGCTCTTTGAAGAGAAGGTTTGTGGTGTACTGCAAAGGCAAAGCTCTTCACTGGGGGAGCAGCTAGGACCTGCTTCCCTGGGTCTTAGAGGAAATGCAATTTTTCCCCCTTGCCATTAATTGGAGCTAAGCTGAATGTTTATGTGAACCAACAATGTAAGTCCAAGTCTCCTGGATCTACTGGAGAACTACTGATGCAAATTGAGTTTTCTGTTGATGCTGGAGGTCCGTGGGCAAGGCTAGGTGTATATCAGCCATCGGATGAAACCTGTCTTGTTTTATTGGTGACAGTGTTTCTCTTTGTTCTCAATAGGGATGGGCTTCTCTGTTTTCGTACTGCAATTGAGAAAGCAAGAGCAAAAAAGAGATCTGGTGGGAACAGACCGTTGGCACCCAGTGCTGCAGAGCCCATCTCCTGCTGCTTCCTCTGGCTCTGTGGGATTGCTGCTGATGGGATTTCTTGGAGAGCCCTGGGCATGTTCAGGTGCAGGGGATGCAGCAGTGCTCCCTGAGGACACTGCGGGAAGCCCAAGAGGCACTGTCTGTGTTTAGCAGCTGTTAGCATAAGAGGGAACAGTGCTTTCGTGAACAAAACTGAGCCCTGTTCTTTATCCTTTCAGCCTCCTGACCCCAAAACTGGAAAGTAGAAGGAGATGGAGAAAGTACATGTTGTTGGAGAGTACTTGGAGAGGCAGAAATAGTGAATGGAGAGAGATGGAAATAATATAGGGGAAAAAAAAATAACAAGCTAGGAAATCTGTTGCTGATAAATAAATATGGAAAGATTTGTGTATACACGGACTTACCCAGATCTGCATCTGTGTTATTTTTCAACTCTTGTTTTAAGGCTGAGAGAACAAATCTGAAAATTGAATCTAAATCCATGAAAAGGAGTATAATTAAGCATAAGAAGAAAGCACTAGAAATGTAAAACATCAAAAAAAAATTAATTCTTCTGCTCTTAAAAGACAGTACCAGCGCTGTCCTGTTTGGAGGAATATATTTGTTGTGGTTTATGGCTGTTTTTAATACAGAGAAATCTGAGGATAACTGTGATTGCAGTTGTTAGTTCTGGGACTTGCAACTGTTTTCTGATCGTGGCAGCATCTGAAGTTGTCCTGTGAAGATTTCTAGTTGCTCAGGATTTTGGAGAGAAGAGTAGATTGGGGTGGTGATTAGAAGAGGTTAAGTTTTCAAGACCTATTTTTTTAATGTAAATGCACACAAGTATAAATCATATGTGCTCACATGTACGTGAAAGAGAAAGTCTGGAAGAATAGGCAGTAGATTTTGTTAGACCAACAAACCTGTCTGCAAGATGCGAGGATGTTTTGTGGTGCATCAGCCCACCCATCTGACAAGAAAAAAAATCTGCCCATTTCTGTCCCATCTGACAAAGGCAGCAGCCTTCTGGCTAATTGCTTGATAGGCAACTGCAGTTTTCCTCTAATTTACTTATTCAAGCTCTTGCTCAAATTTATTTTGTTTTATTAGACTACTCACATGAGTAAAGACATACTGGGCTAGACGGTAATGCCAAGCTTGTACATTATTAATTGCTGAGCTCAGTGGAGGTGTTGCAGCTAGGCGATTTGCTTGTGGCCTCCTTTATTTCTAGGAAAATGGCATGGCTTGCCCTTCATAATTTCTTTGCTTTTACTGACCAGGCTGTTCCCCCAGAGGGCATGTGGGATGTGGCAGTGTGGCAGAGCACTGAAAATGCTGGGATTGAGATCCAGAGAAGGAGAGCTGTGTGTGAATTACACCATTTTGGAATTGTTTTGTCACTCTCCAAATTTATTTGGCAAAAGCGGAGTGTTTCTGGCATCGACGTTTATGTGGAATGTAGTAGCCAACTCTGGACGAGGAAGTTGTTGCCTTGATGTATCCATTTATTTATTGATTAAGAACTACTTTCAGTCAGATTCTGAGTGTCACTGGGGAGTAGGGTACAAAGTATTTTGAGCCATTTTAAAATGAAACTGTGAATGCTTGTCTTCAGATCTGGTACTGACTTGCGTACTGCTCACATGTGAAGTCCATTGATTTGATCTCCTTGATTTCAAGCTTTTTTTTTTTTTCCTTCCTGCTTGATAACAGATACAAGAGACTTGCTTTAAAGCTCCATTTTGGTTTATTTTGGCTCCTATTTCATGTCTTCAGTATATGCTAAAAGAGAGCTGCTGTTGGATTCTCAGTACAGACCCTTGCCCTTATGTGGTCCTCTGAAATCACTCTCCCGCAGGGCCCTGTGGGGTGCTGCCCCAGGAGTGGGGGCTTCAGGGGGCTCTCCACCCAGCAATGTTGAGGGAAAATGGAGCGGTCATCCTAATGCCTGCGAAAGAGTTGGTGGAGTACCTTTAGCAGCCTTGCTTCCCTTCCTGCAGTGACTTCCCTGTGTCACCTTATGAAGCTCTACACTTTTTCTAGCGTTCCAGCTGGGGCTTATGGGGAGGACTCGACAGGCATCCCCCCCAGCCCTGCTGCCTCCTGGCCCCATTGACTGCCATGTGCAGACTCCTGGTGCCTGCCCTCCACAGGAGCTACACACTGGAGGGCTGTGCCCTTCTCTCCAACCTAATGGAGTTGGTGTCTCTCATGGATTAGATTATGCCTCTCAAGGAGAAGGGAGACCTGTTATCTGTGTTTAGCTTTTGCTAAATATGATGGTCAATCCCAGCTCTTTTAGTTAGTTGCCTTATAGTTTTGTTGGCAACTGGCTATGGCTGACCCAAATTCTGCTGTGCCCAATATACAGACTTGTGCATGATTCTGGAATTGCAAAGTGGCAATGATCTTGCTGAGGACAAAGGCTCCAGCCCGGAACAAGTGTCCTTGGCCAGCCCTGCTATGCGTGTGCGTGGCCTCTACTCGTGCCGTGCTGGCTCACAGATATTCGTGTTCTTGTTGAGACTATTTCTGATTTGGGAAACTTAGGTGTCTTTCCCTGCTGGGACAGGGCTCCCTATTTTTTTCTTTTTTTTCTTTTTCCTTGTTTGCTTCTTTTTACTCACAGGAAATAAAAGAATGGGCTGTTTGCCAATCAGAAAACAAACAAACAAAACCCCCAAAGCGACCTAGGCATGGCACCTTTCTTTGCTTTCCTTTAAAAAAAATTCCTTGCAACTCTGAACACGGATCTTTTTTTAGTAGAAGTTTGTGATTCACTGTTAAACTGATAGCGCTTCAAAGAATAAAATCATTTTTTGTGTGCGTGTTTTCCTATTTATTATTAATCTTGTTTAGATTTGGGAAAACACTGTGGTTTGAAACTATGAAGCAATGTTCAAACGTTGTTTCCTCTACAAAGGAATAAAAGAGCGTCAGGTCTTTAACTATCTCGGCGTGCCTGTGCAATAGCGTTGGTTGGGCTGCAGTCTGGGCTCTCGAACAACCTTACAAAAAAAAAAAAGCTTTACATTTTATAAATATTTCTGCCTTTCTTTTGCAATACCTAACATACATTGTCTGTTCTGCTGTTAACTCCCTGATGCAGAATTCCTAAGTTTGGGCTAATAGAAAATTTGGAGGATTCTTCATTATCTGAACCTCTTGAGAAATACCAAATATGTTCCAGTAATTGTGGTATAGTACAACAGGGAGTCGCACTGGCAGTTTGTTGGAAAGGGTTTTTCCTGTAGTTATGAAAACCATACAACTCTTAAAATCCCCAAAACTGAAACCGCTGGGATTACTCATATACTTACAGTTAAGCGCATGCCTAAAGGTAGATATATTCAGCGTGCATTTCTGTGACTTGCGTTTGTTCTTAGCTTGAGCTATCAGGGAAAAAAATATTCCTCAATCACTTTGGACTTGTGCAGCCTTTTTATTCTGTGTGTGTACAGCCGTAGCACAGTGGGCTTTGGCTTGCTGCAGGAGCACCTAGGCTTTTTTTCCCAGGAAAATACCCGCAGTAAGGAACAGAAAGCACTCACAGCAGTAAGGTACCATGGGTGGTAGGCAGGACTTGAGCTGGGTTTCTCCCCTCCTGCCTTCTTTCTGTACCTCTGCTGTAGATTGCTGATAAGTACACATCACTTACTTTTCCTCTCTCATTTTTTTCCATCTTGGTTGTATTCAAAGAGTATATTAAACATCCTGGATGGGTAAAAGTGAAATGAAAACCAAAAAGCAAACCCAAATATACCTGAACTGTAATAGTAGTGTTTCATCTCCCCTGCTCTAGGAAACAAGTCTCATAGAGTAGAATTCACATGCCAAACTAGAAAGTGATGTTTGTTACAGCAGTACTATAGGGATATTTGCCCTTTATTGAAGAGACCCCGTGTACTATTTTCAGTGAAAGAATATGTAGAACTGTTGAAATTTGCTTAGCTTGTCCCAAACCTCCTTTAATTTAATACTTTTTTTTCAGTCTCATTTGTGACTTTCTCTTAGAAACACTGGCATGTGTCTGTGTCTTGATACATTATCTTAAGGACTTGATTAACGCACCTATTGTTCTTACAAAACAAAGTATGTTTTGTGTCTACAAAGCTGTGTAAACAATTTGCCTTGAATGAGAATTTGGAAATATGCAGGTTATGGAGTATAACTAATACAGAAATGTTTTTGTTGCACTGCTTTAGCAAAAAATCCATTTGCACAAGTATCAATATGTGGGGGAAGTTAATTTTAAAAACAGTCCCAACCACTTTGTAGAAAAATATAATGCAGTACATAAACTCATTTTAGACACTACTTATTCTACCGTGTCCCATTAGTTGATGTTTGCACAGCGCTTTGAAAATGTAAAGCGCTATATAAGTGCTTATTATTACTACATTATTATTATTCTCCCACTTGAAAAAAGACCCTCCGGGGAGAGTGAGACTCACTTTGCATTTCATCTGTAGCGCAGATCCCACAAGAAATATACCCGCTTGTTTTGTTTTTTACATTCTTCCCTCCTTACTTTCACCACTCTCTTGAAAAAAAAAGCAACAAAAAAACCACCAAAGCAACAACTCACCACGTAAGTATTGAACTTTAGAGATTAGTGTTCTTATTTAGCTTTCTCTGGATAACTACACCAATGAGAGTATTGTTTGAAGGCATATAAAAGTATTAACACCAGCTTTTTATCCAACCTGTGTTGTAGCACAGATTGCCACTGGTCCTGCTGCCTTTCCTTCGGAGGCGTGGAGTGGCTTGGTGCTGTGTGGTAGTGATGCCCTCACCAGCTGTCATCTTGCCCAGCTGCTCCATGGATGTGGCCCAAGGTGCAGTGTGAGCAGGGACATCTCCAACAGAGCCTTGGTGGGATTCCTTCCTGCAGAGAGGAGCGCTATGTACTTTCCTGCAGGATCGGTGCTCTGCTTTTTGTGAAGTTCTGTGGTTCCTCACCTTTGTGCTCTGTTAACAGAGCCCACTTCCCTGCAGGAGAACAAGGCTGTAGTTCAAATTGGTTTAACTCCCTCTATCCACTGAATCTTTATACTGGAAAGAGGTCTTAGTGGGCAGTGTGGGTCACATAGAGATGGCCTATTCCCTCCTGATATCCAAGGATGCTTCTTTGTGCATCTGTCTTATGCACCGTGCTGTATGTGATTGAGGCTGTATTCACACAGCATTTTGTCCTGGTTTCCAAAAGATGCAGAGTTTTACACCATCATCTTTGCATCTCTGCATGCACCCGCGAGTGCTTGCTTGCTCTGGGGCTGTGCTCGTGTGATTTCCTGTGCAGGAAGGAGATGCCCAGGTGGAGATATGGTGCTGGGGCTCTCCATCCGTTACTTTTTCAATCCTCAGCAGCAGCCCAGGGATAGGCCATGAAGCCCTGTGAGCGCAGATCCCTGTGGGGAGGTGCCACAGCCATCACCCTGTCCTTGGTGCAGTGCTGTATTCAGCACGCAGGCACTAGTTGTCAATCGAGGAGTGCTGCGATGTCCAGAGAGTGGGCCTGCCTGCTGTGCCCTGGCTCAGGCCTTCACCCGAAGCAGGCTGAAAGCTGCACCCGTCAGTCCCATTCACCGTTTGCTATGTGTGTTTTGCTGACAGACACACAAAGCTGAAGTGAAGGTGGCAGTCGGTGCCTTCACTGCGGTGTGGATTGGAGGGACCTGAAGGCCAGGGCTGGGTGTCCCCGCTGTCCCCAGCCGTGTGCAGATGGCTGCTGCAGCCCTGCTGGGCCCACGACAGCAGTGCCTCAGGGCCAGGCAGATGGCGGCTGTGGCTATGGCATCAGCTGTGGCTGCTGCCGCGTTCTCCTGCCTGCGATGCTGAAACGGGCCTGTCCCCATTCCTGCGTGCCTTCCAGGTGCACAAAGACCTGTGCCCAGCAGCTGCTGTCTCAACCAGCAGCGTCTGAGAGAGGCTTTGCTGGCTGCTGAGCACTCCAGGCCGCTGTCCATCAGTGCAGGGTGGTGGCTCACGCAGATTTGCTCGCCCTGGCTCTGCCTCCCAGCACAGGTAGCTACAGCAGGGCCGTTCTGGCTGGCCGCTGACCCAGGGGTTCTGCAGTCTCCGAGAGCAGTGGGATTCCGCTTTGTCCAGCCAAGTCCTCCTTGCCTCTCCTCTTTCTTTTTCCTTTCTCCTTCCCTTGGCAGTGTTCCCACCACAGCTGACACACCGCCTGCCTCAGCCCTCGCCTGACTGCCCTGGCACTGAGGGAGCCCTGCCTGTGTTCTGGGCTAAGGCCGGTCAGCCTTGACCTGCCCACCCCTCTGCCGTGCACAAACCTTATTCTTGCAGCAAAAGCATGTACATCTCCACATACATGGATTTTATATGAATTCCTGTTCGTCAGCACTCAAGTGCAAGAGTCTACCTTGCCACGAAGAGCCTGTTTTCTTTGTCCCACTGCTCTTCCCAGGCAGATGTTGCCTTGCCTCACTGTCTGTGTGCACAACTGTTCACCGTGACAGTAATTTAGGGCTTTGCTTTATGCCCAGCACCTCTGTGTTCAGCTTGCTTCAGTGCAGTACTTTGCTTGCTATGAGCCTCCTGTTAGTGTCTGGAGAAGGATGGGGCATGCAGCTACCTCACCATTTCTTAGAGCTGTACAAAGCTCACCTGCACAGTGTGGGAGTTCCACTCCTCAGGGAGAGGGTCACCCCCGTTCCTCAGTCCCTGCAGCATCGAGGTGGGTTGGATTGGTGATGGCACTAACATGGTTATGTGCTGGCTTCTGTGAATATCTCTTTATCTGCTGTAAGCTCCAAATATGCTGCCACTGATGTTTAACTGAAACTTTGCAAATATCCCACCGAGCCCTTCAGGATCATTGCTTATGTAGCCTTATTTCTTCTTTAGAAATTGTAGGTGTGGGTAATTATACGTATTTTTGAAAGCTCTAACTATGCCTCATTTAAACTTCTGCAAACATCTTTGTGAGTCCAATTAAATGCCTGCAGAAGAAAACGATCAAAAAATGAGATGAGGAAATGTGCGTTTACCCAGATACAGCTTGCAAGCCAAGCAAAATGTTATGTTAGCCCAACAAATGCGTTATTCAAGCGCAGTTCTACCAAGACAAACGTAGAAGAGTCGGGGTTTAGGGAGTTTTGAAGCAAGATGGGATGTGACCCTTTCAAGTTAAGTGATCAGCATTGCACAGGGTGGGAAAATGTGGCTGATTTGGGGTCCACTGGAGACGTGCATTGGAAATACCTTTGAAAAATGCAGTCTGCCTTGAACTTTCAAACATTCCCACACAATTGAATTTGCAATCTGTACTTCTGTGTTACTGGGTTCTCCTACTAACACGTACTGAGCTTTGCATAATAACATAATAACATCAGTGCAGCCAGTGCAGCTCATTGAGGGGGGATGTTTTATCACACTCAGACTGACAAAATCTGCCCTCAGCAAGGAGCTTGGTGGCAGGCTGTTCTCCAGCCAGTGCTGTGCAGCCCAGCAGAGCCCATCCCCTGCTTCCAACATCCTGTGGGTCCTGTGCAGCTGGTGGCTATGGGCCTGGGCATGGAGTGATGTGGGTCCAAGGGACATGGAGAGAAGTGGCACAAATATGGCAGTGGGCAGAACGGATTAACTGCATCTTAGGGAAGCTACTCTGCTGCTCTGCATTTAATTTCCACTTAATTTTCGTCTAAGTGAAAAAGCAAAACTCACAGGTAACCAAACTGGGCCCAGTGTGCTGCAATCTCTGCTGCTGCTGATCAAACGCAATACTTTGCTTCTAATTCGAGAAGGATTTTTTTTTTTTTTAAGTAGTTTAAAACAAGAGGAAACTGTCACATCCTGAGTGACATCCTGTGTGCTGCAGCAACATTCTGCTGCTAAATGATCAGAATTTCAGCCAAGGGAATAAAATCCAATCCTTGTAAAAATGTATTGGCTTTGTGGAAATCCTGTAGTATTGCAGAAGCTATTTTCTGATGGCAAAATGCAAATCTAAAATCTATATCCAGGAGAACAAAAAGATTAATTAAATTAGCTATCTGGAGGAAATTCAGAGGACACTAAGTTATTGATTGGATTTCGGTGAATTTGTTTTAATATGCAAGATTACATTTTAATACTGGAAACGATGGCAGTGTTTCACAGCCCAGTTAATTATTTCTCAAATGGTATTTCCCCAGCCTGCTGCCCAGGTACCAGCATCTCTCAGCTGCCCCATGCTCCTGCCTTCCCTGCAGCTCACAGGGTGCTCATGGCTGCCCTGTGCCACTGAGGCTGCAGCTGGGGCTGGTTCATGGTAGCCAGTTTTGCAGTGGGGGGAGTCTGGGTGAGCCTCCATGCGTGTGGGGTACGGAGCAGTTTGGTTTTGGTGCCTGAAGGATAGGGTGCTGGAAGGGATGTATTTTAGATTGCAGCGTGACTGTTTGTACTCATGGCGTTTATTTTTGTATCTTGAATTAAAAATATAAACGTGTAGCAGTTTCAGGATGAAGCGGGGAATTGTTGGAAACAGCGTTGCAGCTCAGAAAGGGCAATGTTTTTGTTTTCAGACTGCTCTTTGCCAAAGCCTGGCTCTGCAGTAGGGTTGGGCCAGGTGTTGTACCAGCTGCAGCTGTGCTTGCAGTGGGACCATCCTTCCCAGCTCGGCAGCCACTGCTCTGAGAAGAGCGCTCTGGGGAGCTGAAAAGAGGCTGGAATTTATGGAAAGTGTCAGCCAACAGTGCAAAACCTGATTGCCAGACAGAAAACAAGTGACATCCCCAAACTAGATGCTCCATATTAGAAATAAGAAGTCTACAGCTATGCATATACACACTTGTATACCCATATAGCATGCTGCATTGAAGCATTTATGTACGAATATGTGACACCTTCTACAGCACAACTCAGCCTGTAAGTACACCATGTTTCTGAGTGCCTAGTAGGAGTGAACACTGAGCTGCATGCACTACAAAATGCACTACATATTTAGCAGAAGAAATTCCAGTATTTTGGATTTACATAGCTGTGATGGCAAGCCTGTTAATTTAAGATGCCACAACAACTTGGGCACCTAAAATTGGTTTGTCACTTCAATGCACACTTTGACTGCAGCCACTGAGCACCTTTGTCCTGCTCTCACCTTGTGAAAGGCACATCAACAGACAGTGAGTGATGCTCGGGAGCTGGTAAGATCCCATAGGAATGAGTGGAGGAAGGGACATTATGAAGGATATGGCTTTCTCCTTGGCTTTATGTATTTAGGTCACCAAGACCTCTGTCCAAAAGCTCAGTTCTCTCCATTCATGCTTCTCCTTTCCTTTTCCCTTGAGAGATGCACCCCACAGCTCCCAGCTGTGTGGGACTGTGAGGCTGCCTGGGGCAGCACGAGGGTTCCCTGGGTACTGGTGGGGGCTGGGATGGGCAGGATGAGCGTGGGCAGCTGAGAGCTGCTCCCAAGTCAGGCTGGTCAACAGGTTTCCCTGGACCAACACATCGCTCTATGCCAGCTTCTCATCTGGGAGCAGGGAACGTCTTTTCTTCCAGCAATCAGCTCAATTAATTGTAGAGAGAGAAAAATCCATATTTTTCATCTTAAAAGTTACGGAATAAAAACCTGGCAAATAGGTAAGCTCTTATTTTTCTCATCTGCCCTATGGGACTCTTTCAGCAAACTTTTGTTAGGTATATCTAAGCTGTTCTCTCAATGGTAAAGTATTTCATTCTTCTAACTCTCAAATTGTATTAAAATTAAATTTTTGTTTTCAGGCCATAAAACTGTAAAAGACTGCTTTGAAATGATACCCTTTCCAACAGATGTGAAATAAATTATATCCACGCCCTATTGGGTTAAAAATAAAATAACCTGACTTGCAATGTGAATAGGACTCAAAGATTTAGGAAAATGTAAAGTATCAGGAGATGATGGCATAAATTGTTGGAGACTAATTCAATGTTAAATAAGTGAAATATGTTGTGATCAGCGACACAGAGTCTAGTTGGAGGCCTGCAGCTAGCGGTGTTCCCAGGGGTTGGTAGTGGGTCCATTCTTGTTCAACATCTTCATCAGTGACTTTGCTGATGACGTGAAGTTGGAAGTAGCATGTGATACATCAGAAGGCTGTGCTGCCATTCAGCAAGACTAGGACAAACTGGAGACTTGGGCAGAGGGGACCTTATGAGGATCAACAGAGGCAAGTGTAGAATACTACACCAGGGAAGGAATAACCACATGCATCAGTCCAGGTTAGGGTCTTAGCTGCTGGACAGGAGCTCTGCAGAGATGACCTGGGTGTCCTGGTGAACAGCAGGGTGACCATGAGCCTGCAGTGTGACATTATGGCCAAGAGGGCCAGTGATATCTTGGGGTGCAGGGAAGCCAGGGAACTTCTGGAGGGAGTCTAAGAGACGACCACAAAGATGATGAGAGTTCTGGATCTCTTTATGAAGAAAGGCTGAGAGTCTTGGGACTGTTCATACTGGAAAAGAAAAAACTAAGAAGGGATCTTATAAATGTTTACAAATATCTAATGGGTGTTAGTATAGTGGATGGAGCCAAGCAGTGCCAGGTGACAAAGGACTGAACTAGATGACCTCCTGATGTCCCTTCCAACCCCTATGGTCCTGTGAAAATCAAATATTTTGTGAGCATGTGGACATTCTGTATCTTGAGCAAAGCCGTACATTATTGTCTATGAATAGTTAGTGTTCATAGCTGTGGTAGAACAAGATGTTTCTTTTTTTTTTTTTTTTTTAAACAGTCAAGTGAAAATTCTCCTAATGTTTTTTTTATTGTAAGAGTTGTAAGCTATTTCTTTTTTCTTGTTAAATTCTCTGTGTTTTTTCCACCCTCTCCCCCAGTGGCAATGTTGAATCTTCTTTTATAAGAGAAGGATCATTATGTGTAATCAAGCAATTTAAACAAACGATCTCTTAGTTCAAGAAGACATATACTATAATATAAACTTACTGAAATTAAATGCTGTTGTTCAAAACAAATCACACTATTTTTGAGTTATTAAAAGCTCTCTTATTTTGATTTTGAAAATGGTTTTGGCTGCCAAAATTTGGCTTTTTTTCTTGTTTCACTGATTGCTAGCCTATAGCTAGTATCTTGATGGCGTACAATAGTAACAGAGAATGAGGAATATTCGTTGGTGTTGTTTCCAGCTAAAGTTTAAATAAAGCTAATTAGCCATCTTTGAGTAATGCAGTATTAAAAACCCAGCTATGTCAGCACATATGCTATCAGGGGACAAATCTGCAGCTGATAGTGTTATTACATTATGAAGCCAATTGTGGGTGGTGTTTTTCAAGTGGTGTGGATGTGTAAGGTGCTGTTTTCAGGTATCCTGTGCTGTAGAAGGACGAACAAAAACATCTGTCCTTGAGTGCAATAACCACTGTCTCATTGCCCTGAATCTTGAATAAAAGAAATGACTTGAGTAGTGGCTGGAAGGCTGGATGTTGGCAAGCTCACTTCCCCAGTGCGGTCAAATTATGGTGATTATTTCACTTATCTACAGTAAATGTTTGCATCTGCCACAGAGACTGTCACAAAACCTTGTCCTAACAAAAAGAAAGACTTTGCATTTTCAGACAGATGACTTGCGTGATGGAGAGGGAAGGATGTCTGCACCGTTATTGATTACGAGGACAGCTTTCTGATCAATGGGAAGTTTTACATCCACTTGACTGACGCTCACCTTAACAGCCCATCCCTGAAACCAGTCAGCACTAATACGAAGTGATGGTTTCCCAGAACACTGTGATGTCTTTAATGCATGCAGAAGGGATGTAGGTAGTCAATCCCCTCTCTGCAATATTATTATTTAAAGAGCTCTTTTGTCAGTGTGACTTGGAGTAGGTATGCATGGCCAAAGTATGACTGTGCTGAGAGCACAGACATGGCCGTAGGATTTCCATAAGATTGTGCAACTCAAACAGAAAATCAGGAGAACAGAGAAATCTCATTAACAGGGAAAAAATACAAGTACAGATAGGAAATATGTTCGTACTCAAATTTGTAGAGGAACTCTGCTTCACTGACCTCTTGGCTATGGGTGAAATTTTCCTGGGAAAAAGCATTAGTCCATCTAAGTAACCCTGATCACCTCAAGTAAAAATTAACTATCAGAACATTTTTTATAGTGGTCAGATTGGAAGAAAGTTTTGAGAGGTAGGAGCTTTGTGCATATTTTTCCTTTTCACTTTCACTTTAAGAAACTTGCAGGCCATGAGAGGCTGTGATAGGAACAGTTGAAATCTGGGGGAACTTGTCTTGCACACCACACAGCTACCAGCACAATTGTCATTGTCCATGTGTGAACAACCTTGCACCCGCATGAATTCCTGGTGTGGGAAGCTCATTCTGAGTGTCATTTCACAGTACCCATTGTGGTACCTCTCACGTTGGACAGTGAGACTTTCCTCATTCTTCTTTCAAGCACTGTACATTTCGTCCACCCAACTTCAAATGCAAAACTTCATGCAAGTTATATTTCTTTAGGGAAGCTTTTGTCGACGTACTTGCTTGAGCCATGTTGGGAAATGCCCACACCCTGTTTCCCAGGCTCAACATGACTTCTAGGAGACAGGACTTACGTTCTTGGCAGCCTTCCTCCTGACAGAGGACCAGAAATCAAAACAAGTAAATAAATATGACAAAGAAATGTTACAGAACACAAAGCACTGACAAGAGCACTTGTCAGAGAGGAGTAGACATAATATAATTTGCCTCCAAGTAAGGATGGGCTGAGCTGATGTTATTCCGCATAGTCCTTGTCCATAGAATTGGGATTTTAAAGTTCTGGAGGAGACACAGAAGGGGCTAAGATGAGGGTTTTCGCTGCTGCCCTCCCTCTTTGTTCCTGCAGATGCTTCCAGTGCTGCTGCCCGGAGCTTTGTGCTCACTTCTCAGCTGGATCTCTCCCATCCTGATTTTGGCTGGGCCATTGTTCATTTTCTTCCTGGTAGCTCTGTGTTTTGTATTTGCGATGAAAACAGTGCTGATAGCACGTGGGTTTTGTGGCTGAGCTGAGCAGCTCCTGCGTGGAGCTCCCTGCCCACCGGCACATGGGTGGGTGCGTGAGGGGCTGTGGTTCCCCTGTGCAGGACTGAAGAAGCGCGTGGCCGTGGTAGGCACTACGTGTGTGTATGTCTCCATACACACGTTTGCAGAAGGGGCTGCCTGCAGTTACATGGCCCAATTCAGAGCCTCGTTTGGGCCTCAGCTTCGCTGGCTGTGGCATGCCTGAATGTTCACCCGCGGTGCAGAGCGAGATAAGTACGTGTCCCTTCAGCATTTTATGAAACAAAGTAATGCAGATATCTATAAGTGAGACATGACATGAAGCGTACAGATAGTAAGTTTGGAATAGTTCTGGGAGTTAAGAATTTACATGTCTTTATTAATTATTAGATGTTATTAGTGAGTGACTAAGGAACTGGGAAGCTCTAAGCGTTCTTTTGAAGTAGCGTACCCAAATTAGGCTAAATAAATAAATAAATCAGGAAATGTCGGGAAATGTCTGCTCTAATGAATTTTCTAAACACACAAATCACACTTATTAAATCAGTGGATCTTTTAGCTGTAAAAATATTATTACTGTTACACGGGGGAAATCCATTCAGAATTATAAAATATTTGGAAACTCTTTCTACGTTTCATTTTGGTTGAAAGGTGGAGAGGTTGTAAGATTAATATCAACAGAAAAGAGTATGATGTTTTAAAAGCCAGCTTTCCCACTTTTGTACGTGTGCCGGTCCTCAGTAAGAACTGCGTTCTCCTTTCAGTCTTGTTTAAAATAAACTGTGTGTATAACAAGACACTGAAACTTATTTATGGTATGTTAGCACTAAGGACAGGTTGTTAAGGGGTCATAAAAAATATTGGTTTGCACTTTATGGAAGCCGCGTTGATTTTTCTTCAAATTAAACTTGAAGCTACGATGGAATATATGTGATGTATAAAACTTTCTCTCCCTCACTTCTTTCACCATAACGCTGCCAAGCAGTGCTGTCTTCCATGGGGACAAATCTCTGGTGGAGAGCTCCCCTCAACCTGGGCGATACCGGCCCACGGGGGCTCCATGGGCTCCCAGGCTTTCTTCTCATGGCGAGGGAGGTGCTGGATTCCCCATGTATGAGCTTTCAGAGCTGTTTTTATCTGCCCTCCATCTATATTTCACCCTATGGTATTTAATTTATACCCGTTGTGTGTTCCTTCATCACAGTATTGAGGCTTGTACACAAGAAAGACTGACCTTCCTGTTAGCAGTGAAGAGGCAGTTCAGAAGGGTATATTGTTTTATTATTAAAATACAATCTATGAACCAGAAATGATCATAGATGCAAATTTATACTTTGCACATTTTTTTTTCTTAATAAGAATATGTATATTTTCATCTGGGGAGAAAGCAGCATTAAAATGAGAGCGCCTGGGGAGTATTGCCACACACACACACGCACATACACGCCTGCATGCACAGAGCCCCAGCGAGCCAATGCTGAGCACCGAGCTCCTAGCCATGGCCCAGCCCGCAGCTCCCAGGGCAGCTGGCCCCAGCTGATCCCAGCACCGGTGCAGTTGTGTTTTGGGAACTCGTTTCCTTCTGACTGGGACCGGCTCCACAGAGGAGGGTAAGGGGAAATAACGCCACTCACCAGATGGGTTTTTCCAAGCCCTCGCAGCTCTCGTTAACGTGGCTGGTCAGGAAAAGCTGTCTCTCTTCCTTTTCCTGTGCTACCTGCTCTGGAAACAGAGCTGACTAGTTAAAAAATGCCCAGGTTTGAAGGAGTAGCAGTAAAAATCTTGAGGCTGAGGTGTAGGGAACCGGACGAAGGTTTTCTTCCAGCTCTGATGAGCAGCCCCAGTGCTGAATGGGGAAGGGGTGCTGGGGAGGGTGGGGGCATGATGCTGGGACAGCACCCTGGGCTGGTGGACGGGAGAGGGTGTAGGTGTGATCGGCAGAGGCCATCGGCAGCGATGAGGAGCAGGCGACTCCTGATGCATTGGCCTGCTACCCCGGGGCAGGAGGTGGGGTAAGGGGTTTCGGCCCAGCACTCAGCTGCTGGGCCTCGTGGCTGCTTCTGTTCTTCCCTGGGTTGGTTCCTATTGCCATATAAAAGTTCATGTAAACCAGTTTCAAAATGCTCCTCTTTCTTTACGCCATCAGTTTGTGTTAGATGTGAGCCCTCAGTGTCCTCATTAGCTGCCTCAAGACAGGGCCAGCCCATGTAAATTATTTTATTAGGTGTCTTGTTTATATAGAAACTTTATAGCCCAAATGTAAAAACAGTGTGCTTTCTTTCCTAGGGAAGCAAAACATGCAACAGCTCTGGCGTGCTGAGGCTCTGCACCCCTCATTGTGAAGCCCAATGTTTTTGAGCTTTGCAGTGCTCCAGTTTCATTCCAAAACTTCACTTCACTGTGGCTACTTCTTTACGTTTGAGAAACTCTGCAGCTTGTAGGTTCAGCCCAGCATTAAGGTCCTGGCTGTGAGTTGTAGGTGTGCTAATTCCCCCTTTCTCTGCTTTGTCAAATGAATTACTTCGATTTCAACACGTAAACATTTTTGTCCTCCAACAGCATTCCAGATGGAACGAGAACGTTTAAACTGTTGGTTGCTGAAGTCAAGTGTACGGTTTTATGAGCAACGTGGGGGACGTCAGATTCACCTGTTTTCTTTCACTTGAGCTGTAAAATGCCTGTTTACTCATAGTAGATCTATTTCTGAAAGAAGGCGCAGACACTATGGTGACAGTTGCCTTAGAAATGCACATGATGAGCAAGAAGCACGGCCGCAGGCAGCCAGCACTCACTGCCTGCAGCCCCTGCCCTGGGCCCCCACCCTGCCCACCATGGGGCACATGCCCCACAGCCCTGCATGCTCCTTCCGTCTGCATCGGTGCCATCTGCATTGGGTTGGGGTGAGAGGTGCTCCTGAATCTCTAACACATCCATACAGGTGTCTCCTGGTCCACTTCTAAGAACTGTAAGCTTTGGTGTACTGTATGTGTAAGACAATGATCCTGAGAGTAAAGTGAAACATTGGCTGCATTTTATTACACTCTTCACTCGTATTTATTTACATAATGGATTTTGATGTGAGATACATATCTGCAGTGGAGTCTGTGAAGTAGAAACAAAATCTAAATGTGAGCGCTGAGAATGGATTCTGTGGGGCTGGTGAGTGAGGCGTGAGGATCGCAGGAAGGGTGATGGTGAGCTGCTGTGAGTCCTGCAGGCTGCTGCCTCATGGCCAGAGGCTCTCCTTTGGGTGCTCCCCTGTCTGCATGCAGCTGTGCCAAGTTCCACTGCAGTGTCTGAAGACCCAGGCGTGTTAGCTGCGCGCAGATTTACGGCGCGGGTTTAAGCTAATGGGTACTTATCAGGCAGGCTGTATTTGGTGATCGTCCATCATTTCCTCATTAAATAGTGTATCTAAGTGATTCTCATTTCCTCCCTGCCATGTCTGGAAAGGAGGAAACTAGACACATTACGATGGAATATTAATGTCCTGGAGGATTAAGCCACCCATAATTAGATCTTCTTTGCATAAACCTGCTAGTGCTACCTTATTTTGTTGTTTGTTTTGCTCTAATTAATCATCTTTGCATCTCTTTCTCTTCCCAAATCTTTTCTATTTCTTTCCCAATTTTCCTTTGTAATGCTATTCCATTTGTCTCATCCTCCTTCCTTTTTCTTTTCCCCTGACCTACTGAGCACAGCAGCCTGGGTTTCCCCACTCTTCCCTCCTCCACACAAAAAGGCTGGCTTTGCCAGCAAAAACCACGCTCCCTGCCAAGCCCTGTTACTGAATTTGGAGAAAAGCAGCTAGAGAACTTGTGCAAATCCAGGCTCCGAACTACCTAAATAAGCCGAGCCAGTAAACCCCCATGTCTTATTCCCTGGCTTGCTGGCCCATTAAATCACTGGTGGATAATGGCCCCATTTAAAAGGAAAAATGCTGGTCAGGTGCCATGGATGGCTGATAGGACTGGGCAGCCAGTGGGCTGCACTGAAAGCAGGGAACTTGTGGATCCTGTGTTAGGGCGAGGAATGGCATGGCATTATCCTTTCCAGCTGTGAGGGAAGGAGGATGCATGCAGACACGCTCACTGATACTGTTGTCTATGCCCCACAAACCCTCACATTTTCACATAGGATAGGTGAGTCTCCCTATGGCACTGAGCTCCTGACTTGGGTCAGCTCAGTGCCAACAGCAGCACCAAATTCAGCTGGTTTTCATCCTGCTTGCTTTCCCCACTCCTTGCGCATTTGTATGTTTTGCAGATTTCTTCCTCACAGGTGTTCTCAGGTGGAGAATCTAGCAGGAACACCTAAGCAGGAGGTGGGGAAAGCTTTGAGATGAGCCAGCAGGTAAGGTGAGCTGGCTTCCCCAAAGCAGCAGTTTCCAAGCATTTTCCCTCCTTGTTTCATGCCACTACCAGCCGTGGCAGCCCTGCTTGGGCAGGGTTCTGTGCTGCAGGTAGGGCAGGAGAGGTGGCATCCTGCGCTCTCCTCCTCCTCTAAGCCAGAGTGGCACCAGTGCTGTCAGCACTCAGACTCTGGGCTGGGTGCTTTAGCTTGGCTTTTTGGCATGGCCCCATCCGGCAGTGTGCCTCCTGGCTGGTCCCTGCACCGCTGCAGTCCTGGCGGTTTAGTGAGCATACTGGGGGGTTCTTGTATTATGGGAAGGATTAAAATGGCCTACAAAGCCCATGTGATATGGTAAGGGAGCACATGCATGCCATCTCAGCTGCTGGGAGCTGCTGCTCGCTTGTAAAGCCTGATTGCATCTAGAAATCAACATCTGTTTCAGAAGCGTCTTACTTTGATAAGGTTAACTTATTTCCTGGGAACAATAAAGTGTTTAATAAGCACTGTGGCTACAAATGGAGTGCAGGTAATGGTGGTCTCATAAATGGTGGCTCTTGCTTTAGGGAGATGGATGCTGTATACTGTCAGAAGTTTCTCTGAGCAGAAAAAATCCAAATTTTTGTGCCTGCAGCACTTACGACCTAGCAATTAAATCAGCATCCTTGGGGAGCATCTGAAACAAGCGGGCCAAAGGCAAATATTTGGAGTGTGTGGGGGTGTTGTGCCACAATGTCAACCCTCAGCTACACTGCCTTTGCTCTGGCTCCCCCATTCTCCCTGCTCAGGAGGCACAGCAAAGCCACAATGCTGGGGAGTAGTGGAAGCAGAAGCAGACTCTGGTGTGGATGCTGTGGTCCCCCTTTTTTCCCCAGTGGCCCGCACAGTGTGCTTGGCACAGTTGCCTTGCTCTTTGCACCCCAGTGCCATTTTGTTGATGAGGCCTGGGACTGAGTATCCATCCTTCAGCTGGACTGACTCCATGGTGCTGCAAAGTGGGAATCTGCCCAAAGAGCTTCAAAAGGTGATGCGGAGGGAACAGGTATAGGTGGTGGTAGGAGTATAATTACAGAGCAACTTCAGTTGTTGCAATCATACAGGCATGCAGAGTAATTTGGGGTGTAAATGGGGTGAGTTTGTGCAGGAAAACAGGAAGCATCCAATGAAAAACATGTGTAGTGCATCTGTGAACATTCTGCCCAAATTTCGCATTAGTGACTTTGGGTGGCTTCATTTTTCAGTGTCCAAGATGAAACGCTTTTCCTCCCCCACCCGTGCCAGTTCCCTGTGGTGTTTCCCAGCTGCGGGGCCGTGCCGTGCCCATGCCCTGCTGGCGTCAGAGCTGCGGGGCTGCGCCTGTGGGCTCCATGGGGAACCACACGGACAGAGGCTTGCTCCCTGGCTTTGGTCACTGAGATTGGCTGGTGTGTCACTGAAAACATGTTTTTCTGCTAGTGAAATGGGACTTATTTTACTGTGCAGTGCATTGTGGAAAGTAATCCTGTTGGATGCTTTGTACTTCTTCGTGGGCTTTTTTCCTCATTACTGCTGCTTAGATAATAGCATCCACAAAGTGAGTGTTAATGCAAACTGGTCACCTGAGTCAAACTAGCTTTCAAGGAATAGGGCTGTTCTGCCTCTTGTTCTCAGCAGCAAGAGCTGGGAACCACAGGCAAACCTCTCAGCTCCTGGTTGGGCCCATGGAGGAAGGGTGAGCAGAGGTACAGTGGGGCTGAGGGCCATCCCTGCTGTCATATGACGTGCCTGTGACAGAGCCTGAAATCACAGTGCTTTGCTCCAGCCACCCAAAGCCTCCTTCCCTTTTGTTAAAAATGCATTTTAAGGAAAATAAAGTAGGGAACAGTGTCTGGCCAAAGTGAATGGCAGTGTGCAGCTGTGATCACCGGTGACCAGTGCTGATCTCACGTGCTGCAACTTGGGTATGACTGAATTTTGTGCCTTTGTGTATTTTTTAGCAGAGCTTTTTTTTTCTCCCTTCCTTCTGATGGAAAACATAAAGAAAAAAAAAATCCAGCATAAAAACAGTAATATAAAAACTGTGCAAGCCAAATAACAGTCAGGATAAAGTAAAGTTAAAAACTTTCCACTTGTCTGTTTTGAGTGAGGTAGATGAAGCATTATTTAGTTTTGGGGCAAAACCCTCCTGACTTTATGTGGATTTTAATGTGTGGATTTATTTGTATGTGAGTGAAATTGTACTTCTGGTAATTACATCCAGAGTTTTCCTGCTAAGAGATGGGTCAACGTGGAGACAAGATGGCAGTCCACAGAGCACAGAATGGCGGCTGGGTGCTGGGATGGAGGAGGTGTGACCCATGGGCTCTGCCTGCCGGTGCCTTGAGCCCGTAGTGGCTGCAGGAGGCCCACGGAGTTAGGCCTTTCTTACTCTGTCACCCTGCAGTTGTCTCACGCGGCCTACTATGGGTTTCTTTGGTGAAAGTATATCTGTGTCTGGAATGGGACTTTCAGCAAAAATGGTGTATTTCCCCCACTAATAAACCTGCAGCTCACCAGGCTGGTGCAGTGCCCTTCTGTGCTATGCGTGCTGCTTGTGTGGCTGGGTGAGGAATTGAAGTTGGGCAAAGCCCTGCCTGTGTAAGCTACCTCCTCCATTCCTAATGTCTCATTGATGTCGTCAGTGACACCAGCCTCACAGACAAGTTTATAGGATGTTGGAACTCTTCAAAGGAAGGGAAGGGATTGGGAAAAAGCATAAGATCAAGGATCCTGTGGTGCAAACATGAATAATCAATGCAGATAATCACTGGAGCAGGTTCCAGGGCTGGGCACGCAGATCCCACCCGCTCAATAGCACCTGTGTTTGAGGCTTTGCAATACAGCTTCTATTTCATTTGCAGAACTATTTAGGACTTGTATTCAAAACCAGCAGTATTTATACTAAAGGGTGCGAGGCTGTTCAGTGCAAGGAATAAATACTTTTCATCAGGAAATGAAGACCCATGATTTAAATTCTTTTGGTGTTGTGGTGACATAGTAAGCAGATATGGGTGATCAACTTTTACAGCTAAGACGAATTTCTGCAACTACTGCTTCCAAACACATGGCCTGGTGGCACTGGGGCTGCCATTGGCCTCAGTACCAGCAGGATCAGGCTCGCTGCTGGCCTTCCTGTTGGCAGCTGATTTCTTCCTTACTTGTAAGAGTGAGATGGAATTTTATAACTCCTAACAGGCAGGCCATACACATGTCGCTTGCGAGTGCTGAGCACCTGGCTCTGACAGCTTTCACATCATCAAGCCTTAAATGCACTTATTTATGACTGCCATATTCCAGAACTTGCTTGAATGTTATAATAGTATTCTTTTAAAACCCTGAACATGGAAAAAAGCTGTTGTTAATGACATAAATCAGGCAGATTTCCCCACATCGGACAGTTCTTTTCTGTGATCTGTTACAGCATGAATTTCAAAAATGAGCTCTGCATTTGCAATGGCAGTCTTCTACGTGCAAGTTGTTGTGAATATATAATATTTCAAACATGCATCTTTAGCTAGGGATACTTAAACCTCTATTATAATTTCACACAAACCCGTCCAGGAAGAAACTGCAGGCAGAAATCTCATACTTAGGTTGGAATGCAGGGAAAAGCTCTTCACTGAATTTCCACCTTATGAATTATTTTACAGAAAGTAGTAAGCTCTCCTTTGGTGGTGCAGTGGTCTGTTAGAATACTTAATGTTGTCATGGACCTAGTTTTCTGATTACTTTGCTTTTCAGTTGGTTCTTTATAGCAATCACAACATATTTTTGTTCTTTTGCAGTTGAAGAGGGCGAATCTTCGGATTTTGCTTTGAACTGGGACTCATCAGTGACTCAATCAGGTAAATATTTTAGGTTCTTCTGATTGCAAAAACTGCCAGAAAGCTGCCAGGCTTTTTACAGGAACTGTATTTTGTATGTCACATTCCTGTCTCCAATCCAAGACTACCCACTGCAACACAATTTTTATATCAGTTCCATATGGTCAATAAAATCTATTACATACAGAGACTAATATACTCTTATTCTCTGGAGAGCCATTCCTCCTTCTTGTGGGCACACTGAAGCGGGTTGTGATTTCTCCAGTATAACCACTTTGAAGTTTTTTGCAGTGGGTACTGTTGCACATTCATTCCAGTCTAATTACATAAAAGCAGCTTTAACAGGAATTTAAAACTTCAGTCTCAACTGGAATGTGTGTGTTTCTTCTCTCAGAGGAAATTGGAAAGTACTTTCGGAGCTGGAGGATGAAAGTAGTACATGGCCATGGCAGAGAGACTGAACATGCGAAGCAGCTTTTGCTCTCTTTGATAGCAAGAGCTCTTAAACATGTGTCTGGAATGTGCTCATTTGTATTGCACTGAAAATCTGAATGAAGAGAGGCTTAAAGTATGCTTGTGTGTAGCCGTGTAATGTGTATTGATAATGCAAATGTAATCAGCTCATTGGCTTGTGTTTAAAGGCAAGGGGAAGTAACCAATTACATCCCAGAGCTGTGTGCCATGTGAGCTGATGTTTTACTGTCTTTCTCATCTCTAATAGTAACAAGATCATCAGACTGTTTTTGACTCTTGTAGCTGATTACTCGACTTCCAAGCCCTCCTCTCAGGACAAATGAGGGTCCTCTGTGAAACTGGGCAGTGACATGGGAACTATTTGCGAACTGAACCTTAACGTGAGAATAAAGAGGTGCTGCCTTCCCGTTCTGCCAGAGGAGCCTGCAGGAGGCCTCTGCTATGGCATCAGCACCTGGTGGCTTGGCATGGCACATGCTGCCTCAGCACAGGACTCCATGGAACAGGCACTCTTTCCTGGGAGCAGAGCTGTGCTGGGGTTGTTGGGTGGCCAGCATTGCCCTGAGGACCTCTTTGTGCCTTTTACAGTTCCCCTATTCTGCTGTCCCCCAAACCAGTCAGTCCTGGGTTATGTTAGGGTCTACACATGCTGAGATTCCAAACAGCAGCAGTAGCAATAGCTTCTGTCCAGACTGGGGGCTAATTTGGGATTTGTGGACTATATTGGTGACTAGGCTATAGGTAACAAAACCTTTAAGAGGCTTTTCCCAAATTAGTTGTGTCCCCTTCATTTCTCCTTATTTACTCCTGTAATTAGAGCCCTCATTCAAGATGTCAGATGTGAGGTGAAATCTTTTGTATGTGTGGTTTATGGCAGCTAAAGAAAGTGGGTGCTAATTGCTGGGTTTTCCTTTCAGTACAGTCAGTAGGCACAGGCTTCCATTGGACATGTGTGTCTGGGTACAGCTTGTTTTGTAAGCAGAGGGCAGAGGCTGCAGACTGGCACACATCTGAGCAATGGCACAGATTGTGGAAAGCTGCTGTGTGCAGCAGTGTAGTGTAGCAGCTCTTGTGCAGTACGTGTCCCTGGCTGCAGCTGGTAACAGAGGCTGGCCCCAGCCCACAACACCCTATTATGCTGTGCTGGGATCCCTCTGTTTGTATTAGCTCCAGAAGGGTGATGCTGAACTTCAGCAATGGGTGAAAAACATACTTCAGCTTCTCCTTTCATGCCCCTTCCTTCCCCAGCCCCAAATGGCAAGATTGCTCCCCTACAGAAAAAACAAAAAACAAAAAACCCAACAATTAAAGGGAGAAAAAATTGACTCGTTCAACTCTGTAACAGTTGCCAGATGTTTCAAATTAACATATTTCTCTGCCCTCTTCTCCTGATGTTTGCACATCTCTGTGCACAAACACACACAAAGTGACACCTGGGCAGTTCTGCTGGTGCTTGGCAGGCTGCTGCCAGCACGGGGTGGGCATGGGGCAGTGCTGGACACTGCTATGTGCAGCTTTGTTCTAATGCTTATGGGTCATTCCAGCGAAGGGAGAGAAGATGCTTCTGCTGCTGTAGCTTGCTTTGCTCAGCAAAACAGCACAAACAAGGCTGGAGTGCTCTTGGTGAGGCCAAGAATTGAGAGTATACAATGAGATTGTCCCTGCTTCAGGAATTGCTCTCAGGGCCCATCAGGCCCATTTGTAAGGGGCATGCTGCCAACTGTTCTCATCCTCATTTTTTCTTAATGCAGAGTAAGAAATGCTCCTCTCACCCCAAGAACCCAACTTGGTGAGCAGCCCCTGTCCCAGCAGAGCAATGCAGCAGAGATCCCCCTCCCCTGCTGCCCCTACTCTGCCCTGCATGGGGCTTGGTGCTGCCTCCAGGCCAACAAACCAGGGCTCTGCCTCTGCCTGACTGGACCCTGACTTTGCAGACTGCATTGCTGTTGTAATACATCACAAGAGCATTATCTTGAGGAGCAGCAAGGGACATTTTAAAGAACTAAAAAGTCTTACTAAATATATAGAGAATTTAAGGCATTTTAAAGACCTATGGAAGCATTTTGCATGGGGATTGCTGGGGAGTTTCTCATTGTCCCGGCTCTTGGGCCCTGGGGAAGCTCAGCCAAACTCTCTGGGGCACACAGAGCAGATTCTACATTCTCTATGGGATCCCTGCAGACCCAAAAGCCTGAATTTTTGTGTCTGCTCTAGAGGAGATGGAGGTATCTTTGCTAGCAGCTACAAGCTGGGATACTGACTGAGGGCCTGGGGAGCAGGGCTGGTGACGCACAGTGGGTGCTGGGGATGGGTGGCACTGAGCTCCTGGCCATGGGAGAGCTCGCTTTGTCTGAGAAACAAACACAAAATAATACAAAACTAACCCCAGCCTGCTGTCACTCCTCTCCCTCTCTTCCACTTCTCTTCCACTTTGCATGACATCTCCCAGCAATGTAAATCTCACCTCTCACTTGGTTCCTCAGTACTGGAACACCTCTGTGCTGCTCGGGGACCAGCAGAGCTGGCATGGTGCTGAGATGGCTGCTGATGTCCAATGTATGGCATCCCCCTTAAATGGCAGAACTCTGGATGTAACTCGCAGCTGCTCTCTAAATGAAATTCTGGGACCCTTTGCTGGTGCAGAACTTTGAGGAGTTCAGTAACAACTCAGCAAGCATTATAAACCTACTGTCTTGGATACACTCTGAAATTGCTTGTCCTGGGTGCCTTCATGGGCTTAGACATCTAAAAGCTGATTTCATTGGGAAATCAATACTACAATGTTCTGACTGCAGTACGCAAAGATTTCCAAAGAAACAAACCCTTGAACTGTATTAGCAAAGAACGGTTGCTAACAAAGTCAGGAGACTTTGATCACTTTTCTTAGTTGCACATTTTTTTTTTTCAGTCTACGATGGGAGATTTGTTTTCATCTGACAGAGTCCTGGTGGCAGGAGGAGCTATTGGTGGAGGTGTGGGGTTCCCATGGTCCGACCCACATCCTGAGCCCACAGCACCTCTGGAGCAGACACAGAACCAAAGCTCCCAGCAGAGCCCTGGCTAGCATTGGATCTGGCTGGGTGTCTGGGCACGGGGCCTCCTGCAATAGAGAGCTGCCCTCAGATGGGAACACAGCTTGTGTGGCAGTATTTAAATCAGCAGCACACACCTGTGTATTATGGCATTTTCTAGAAAATACTTAACTATTAAAAATGTTAATTGGGAAAATTATAGCGATAGCACAGAGGAGGAGAATTAATTTTCATGGTAAAAGAGGGGAGGGTAAAAAACTCATTTGGAAGGGAGCTATGGTGTGCTCCCCTCCATCTACCCACCCTTACACTTTGAAAGCAAATCTGCTTAAGAGAAGTCAAGTGAGGTGGTGAATCGCATTAGAGTTGCTGGACTTTCTCACCATGAAAGCCAGAGCCCAAGGAACTGCAGGTAACGAGGGCTGTGTTCCTGTAGCCCTGCAGTGCTGCAAGGACTGCCCTTGGCACCACTTCGCCCTGTGGGAGCCAGCAGTCAGAACAGGCAGCAAGGTCCTTGGGTTGGCCCCAGGTCCTGAGAGCTGGGCGGGGCCCCATGGGACCATCCTGCCAGAACCAAGGCCTTCCTGAGTCCTCATCACATGTTCAGCACCCACTGGCATGCCTGTCCTGATGCGAGCCCTGCCTTGATGCCAGCTGGGTGCCCTGTGTAGCCTGGCTCTTTCTGCTCCACTCCAAGCTCCTCCTCTGCCTTCTGTTCACTTCTTTCTTATCCTATGTTGCTACCTGGTCATCTCATTCTCCACAAGCAAAGGAATGGGGTTAGATGAACATTTTCTGTGATTTCAGATGAAAATTGCATCTGTTGTTTACAACAGCCTTCAGGGCATAACTGGCAGTAATGGGCTAAAGTAGAGTGAAGGAGATCCTGGGCTGAATATCAAGGAACAGCTCCCAGTAGTGAGATCTAGCAGGCTCTGGTATTATCTCCCACCACTTCAGTCATTTACAGACCAGGCTGGACAAAGTGCTTGAAAACATGCTGTAGGAATGGCCTTATGTTGCAGAGGGATGGATAAGATCACCTGATAAATCCTTCTTATCTTTAATTTATCCAGCTCTGCACACTCTAGATTTGCTAATATCCCGCAGATCTGGGGACAGATGCAGGCTGAGTGCTCTGGCAAAGCACACTTTCTAGAGCTTGTTGCAGTAAATCACTTCTATGTAGGATCTCAAAGTGCTTTACAAATGCTAATCAAGCCTCCCGACCAAGCAGAAAGTATTCCCAGTGCCCCATCCCGTGTGGCTTTGCCTGCACATTGTGCACTGTGCCATTGAACGTCTTTTGCCTGAGCTCTGGCTCCTGGATGTGCTCAAATCTTCTCCTTCAGGACTGAGGTGTTGCAGGTCCCAGCCTGCTTTGGCAGGGCCGAGGGCAGCCACAGCCATGCAGCTGCAGAGGGAGGCTGCGGTGGGTTTTCCCTTGGTGGAGGCAGATGGCTGAAGGGCTGAAGGGAAGTCTCCTGGTAAACAATTTATTTGCTTTTTCGTAGAACCTCCTGCACTCCTTCAGCTAATTCTCATTGCAGTTGTTACTGGTAGCTCAGAGCCTCAATCCATGTAAAACAGGAATGACAGAATATATTGCACTGGCCTGTTGCTTAAAGGAGAAAAATCAATACAAAAATAATGCCACAGTGGTCTATCCCCACTAATCATTCACGCTGAAAATAAAGCAAATTTGGCCAGCCATCAGAATGGGATTTTATGAACTAAGTTGAAAAATAAAGAAAGCAAGTGGAATGAGCAAACTATTGCTCGGTTATCTGGAGTGTGTAAGGACATTGATAAGGAACTCTGCAGTGAGGAACTGCACCAGATTTGCCGTGTTCTGTCCAAATAACCCTTATTCAGTACAGGAGACTCAAATCGTTTGGGTTGGAAGGGACCTCTAGTGGGTCTTTTTCAACATTGACCTGCCTTGAAAGTACTGAGGTAACCACTGCTTCTGCATTTTGTTTTTGACCGTGAAGCTTATTACAGAGCAAGAGGGTAAGTACGGTTATTGTAGTGTATGGATGTGCAGGAAAAGAAGGCTAAAGACTCATGGAAAAAAAAAATAATTTGAACCTAATATGGCCTGAAAATTCCCGTATTAGAAGATACATTTGTATTTCTGTTCTTTACCATCTTAACAAAAGCTTTCCAGGACTGACTACAAGGAATTACGACGTCACCATCAAATGAAGCAAGCTCATCTCATAACCTGATATTTGTTGTCTATAAATTCAAAAGAGAGAACTGCTAAGTGGGAGAACTTATAATGAGAGTTGGCTTTCAAATCTCATGGTGTCCACGTGAGACCCATGGCTCTCATGTGGACACAACCAACCTGTGTCTTGTGAGGGCTGAGTGGTGGTGTGGTGTGGGTGTGCCAGATATATGCGGGGACCTGTGGGATGGGATGTGTGTGGCTGCAGCACTTGGTGTGCCCTGCTCTGTGTGCTGCTGCACCCATTGTGGTCATTGCTGGGGCACCTGTGTCACCCGCTGGGCCCCCTTCCTTGCAGGGTGGCTTCGGTATTCATTAGTTGGAATTATTAGACGGCTGCATAATGCTGAGGAGAGGAAAAGCCTGCGTGCTTTACTTGGAAGTGCTATCTGTGCTGTATAGAGCCCTGACAAGAGCAAGGCTCTAATTAAATTATCTGGCACGTGGACAATTCTGTTGCAAGATCTGCTGAGCTAATGCATGGCTGTTAACTGGTACAGGCACTGAATCAGATGCACCAATGAGACTATTTGCAGCCTGCTTTAAAAAATTCTAGTATGTTGTGAAGCCTGTAACGTTAATTGCCAGCTAGCACGTTGTAATTGCTGTAATTCTTTGCAAGTAAAATGACGTGAAGGACTCAGCATTGCACTGTGCCTACCACTTTGCGTGTTGGTGATCCACTGCATCTTCCACTCAGAGTTTTGCTGGGTATCCTGAGAGCCAGACAGCTGCTGGCAGCCCACTCCCACCCTTGGGCTCAGTGCTTCACACAGGCTATGGGTGCCGTGGGGCTGTCACACTGTACTTGCACAAAGACGGCACGGCGCTGAGCCTCCAGCACTGGCTGGAGCCATGGGCAGTGCTGCCCGGCCGGGAGCCCGGCACTGCCCGCCTGCGCCTGCCCCGCACAGCTAAGTGGGCCAGGAGCTCCTCCGGGTGGGATTAGGGGGACGTGTAATAGATGAGAGATCAAAAATGTTAATTAAGAAATGGTCTCTTCTAATAAGATGCCTTCAAGGGCATGGCACCAAAAATGAGGAAATATCTCATTTTGGCAGCAGCACTGGGGCTTAATGAGGCTGGGGTGCAGGGTAAGGGGACGAGGACTGAAGGCCTCCTGCTGAACGCATCTCCTTCAGAAGGAGGAAGTCAATTAGCAATAAAATTGTAAACATAACAGCCAGAATTGTGTTACTTCAGTGCTACCCAACAGAACGTGGGTTGGGCGTCTGCGCTTCAGCTTGATGTTTTCTTGAGGATGTGTTGACTTTGTGAGTGATGGAGATGGGCAACTTCAGTTTATTAGTATTCAAGCAGCAAAAGAGAAATTTGTCTGAAAGGAACCACTTTTGTTGGAAGCTTTGGTACATTGAAAGTGAATCAGCACTGCATTTTTCTGACTTAATTGCCAAGATAGGGAAGTCTGCACTTTTGCTGCAGGCACAGTGTTTGGGGAACACTCGCTGCTCTGCAGAGGGACAGAGAGGCACTGCCTGGAGCTCTCATATCCAGCCCCTGCAGAGGGGAGAAGCTTCTATTTTATAAATAAACTGGTGTGCAACTGTTACTGTGTTGAAAACCCAAAGGGTGCTTTTCAGGGCTGTGATGCTTATTACATCATATTAACTGAGGAAAACATATTCTTTCTTAAACTTTAGCATCCTCTTTGTGAGTCTGCTCTTAGATTTTCTTCTAGTGAACTCATCAAAGACCTGAAAAGGAAGAAGCGAATGTTTAGCAGCACTTTCCCTTGCAGATGGATGGTGGGATTCCACGTCCTGCTTCACCCCGCATTCCCCCTCCGGATGCCTTGATGCTGAAAGCAGCAAGGTCTGCAGTGAGCTGTTTGCTAGCACAAAATGGAGGGACCCTGTAGGCAAATTTCTTCCCTCTCAGTTGGGAGCTTTCGTTCAGATAAAGAAAACCACTGATACAGCAAGACTCTCTGCACAGCCTGTGTATGGTTTAGGGCTCTGGCTGTTGTTTGAACCAAACAAGAGAGAATTCTACATTTGATAGAGATAGCAAGGGCAGGCTCTGTCAGCCAGCGTCCATGTGCACACTGAGCCGAGCTCGACTAGAGCATCCTGGCAGGAATAGGTCCTGTGACAACGGGCTGCAGTTCAGATTTGCTGCAGTAGCTGGGTGTTTTATCTTCATCTGCTGAGCAAGTCTGACGGGCACGTGTGGAGCAGGGGAGGTGAGCAGTGCTTGTCCCCACCCACGTCTTGTTGGGAAGGGCATGTCACGGATGTAGGCTGCTCCCAGCTCAAATGACATTGCAGTCCCATGCCTGCTTTAGTCAGATAAGTGAATATGACTGCTTGTTTCCATTCACGGAAAGAAAATCAGGGACCTATTTCTTATCCAGAAACTTAGGTCATTTTGCAGTTTGATGGACTGGCAAGTTCCATCTTTACTCGTTTTCACTTATGTTTTATTGTTGACCTAAGTGTGCAGTCTGAATTAGCCTTCCCCCAAGAAGGGTTACGTCAAGCCTTTTTCACTGGCACGTCAAGGGGATAGAGAGAATGGCAGCAGAAAGATCATTTCCTTTTTCCCTATAATGTAGTTTTCTTAAAAATCCCGAAGTCATCTCATTTGGGCCAATTTTGAAGACACCGTTCTGAACCATTTTCCTCTAAGTAACTTTGAAAACTAATTTGAAAGAGCTGTCAGTAACCTGTCGTTCTTTCAGCAGCAGTAGGGAAGACTTTAGTTTTGCATTGTTGGTTTAATCAAGGGGACTGTAGGAATATGGTCGCTTTGCAATGCTGTTATCAGTATGTCCTAAATGTGTGTCCAGAATAGAAAGAGAAAAACTGGAATTTAAACTTGAGTAGTAGTTCATGTTGGGCTGTTTGTGTTTAGCACACAAGTCCAGGTAAACATTTATTCTGTTGAATGAATGAGAAATGTTCTGTATTAAAAGCATTTGGCTCCTCTGCCTCTGTCATGTTAAACAATATACATTTACTGCCAAATTTCCAGGAAGCAGGGCTAAGGAGGTGTAACTGAGAGCAGCATTTGGTCTATTTTCTCATGGAAAAAAGAGTTGCATGGCAAAAATGAACTTATGAAAAGGGTGAATCTTGGGCAGAGACCTTGTGCAATTCAGCTAATAGCCACGTTGGTACAGCGTTTCCTGAAGGGCTGCTGTGGATGTATGCATCCCTTCCTCATCTTTTTCTTCATGTATCGTATGTTCAGACAGCTGCAGTGCAGGAGACATGAGGAATATCACCTCTGAAAGTGCTCTTTGCATCTCTGGTCTTGTGTTTTGACAAGCAAGTACAGATGCTTCTGTAAAGCTGAATTAAATTATGTTCCATTTTCTACCCTTACTTCCAGAAAGACATCTCAGCAGATGATGTGGGGGCTTGACATTTATGCTGCTTTGTGTGTGCAACTGAAATGAGAATCGGTGCTGCTGTTCCTCCAAAAATCCACGAATGTGCAGCAGCCCTCGGATGGGGCACAGCTCCCTGGGGTGGGCTCTGTGGCAGCACCCAGTGTGGCTCATCCTGCAGCCAGGTGGGACCAGGCGCAGTGTGGCTCACTGTAGGAAGGGCTGTCTTGTAGGGTGAGCTTCTCAATGTCTTTTTTTCTCAGTTGTCAACAACAAAAATGCAAATTCGACGTCAGGAGCAAAATTGGGGCTGAGTTCATGCAAAGAAGTGTCCCTTTTTGAGATGGTTAATTTGTTGTTATTATTGCTTTTTACCTTGTGCAAAGTACAGAGGGAATGGGGCTTCTAAAGAGCATATCAACTAAATTAGGGTTAATTAGAAGTTCTCCCAAATAGCTGGTGCTTCATCAGCATCAGAGCAACATGTAAATAAATCTAATTTCTCTTCAGCTAAACTCTTCACAGCTTTAATTACAGCTACAACACCCTGCCCCCTCTCTTTCCATTAGTGGGAGAGGATCACAGTGGCTCTGTGTTGAGCATGTCATCTTTCCCAGGAGTCCCTTGGGGCCCAGAAGATGCGGGGGAACTGCGGCATGTCCAGGAGAGCCCCGTTGGGGCTCTTCATGAGGGACTTGAGAAGCAGAAAGCACCAATGGAAAGACAGAAAAATCAGTTTTGGACAGACTTGTGTTCATTTACTACATAAACCACGTAGTGGAAATCCTTTATTGCCCATCTTAATTTCTCCCCTCTATTGTTGCTGACAATCCCAACTTCAGATCTACAAATTGGGAAAAGCACAGCCAGGCTGGCAGCCAGAGACACGGGGCCAAGGGCTTGCCCGGGGCTG
>VXAB01002907.1:0-65029 GCA_013399175.1 Odontophorus gujanensis
ACCAACCAACCAAACAAAAAAAGGTTAGAGGCTTTAGTCACTTTAGTCAAGTTTCTACCAAATAGGAATCTGGTAGTAGAGAAGGCCCTCAACAGGCTGAAGTGCAGGTGCAAACTGTGCCATGTGGCACAAATTCCTGTGCTGCCTTAGTTCACCACTAGGAAATGCCTTCTGTAACCAGTGGCTGCTGTGCAGTGATTTGGTCTTCAGATGCCCTAATCAGAAAGCAACAGCTAATCCAGGAGTGCTACAGAGCAGTTCAGACTGCTGGCTAAAATAGGCCAAGCTTGCCGCACAGGCTGGTTGAACTAACTTGTAACAAAATGAGGTCTCCTGGTTGCACACATTCATGGCAAATGGGAGCATGTACACATAGGTGTGCAAGACATCCCAAAGGGTAGCTCAGTTATTGTGACTGTGGAAGCTGCAATGTTTTACATTTCTTTCCAGCTGGAGCTAACTATCCCAAGTGTATCATGTTGCTAACATCGACACAATCCTTTGCAAATTAAAAACATGCATAGGTCAAAATGCCTCTTTAACTGAAAATATTGTTTGTTTCTTTTATAGCTGTGATTTCACAAAAACATCCACTGCTGGTTTAGAAATGAATTGTAATCCACAAAGTGTCACGTGCCCAGAGTATTTTTCCTTGTCAGGTCAGGAGAAAATAATCAGACAGTTGGATTTGGAGCTATTGATTTTAAATCGCATGACAACAGAACCGTGGCATTTCTGTTCTTAAAATGTGCCGTGGCCCATATAGGGATTAAATGCCCAACTGCTGTGCCTAAACAGCAAAACCTCGAACTATCAGCATTCAGCCTTACTTCATAGTTCAGACACAAGTGAAAATCTTGTCAATTCAGAAGAATTGTATATATATGCGTACATAGTTCTATGTACTTTTCCCTTATATATTCTTGCACAGTGCCATCCAGTTGAAAGGGGAAGCTTGGGTGGATTTGTGGAGTAGGAGATACACCACAGACCCCTCATAACCACTAACGGAGGGAAGGGATGGTGTTGCAGGCTGCCAGACCAAGGGCTAAGAGGAGAATGGCTGTTAAGAGGAGACAGCCCACTTTAGGCAAAGCACTTAGGAGTCAACACAGATAAAAAGTTCACACACAGTGTGAACTTCTTAGCAGGATTGTTGCCAGACTGCTTTGTTTCTTGCTTGTGGAATTGTCTTGGATGTGCATCTGAAGTGGAAATGTTTTGAACTGAAATGGCACTTCCCTGTGTGTGTATGTTCTCCTGTAGTGCAACAGTAATCTTTCCTTTATGCCCCTTCTTTCTGGTGGGGGAAAAACGTCCTCGAGTGGAGGGGAAGCCAAGATGATCTGCAAGTAACACCTTTGGGACTATGGAAAGTTACTGAAATTATAATTAGTCTTTGTCCCACTAGGATTCAGTCCAAGTTGTCACAGCAAGGAATGATGAAACTGCTCTTGGTTTGCTTGTCTTTAGTCATTGCCTTGCTCTTTTCCATGTATGTGCTCACCCACGTGGGCTGGTGGGCTTCCACTATTGTGTGCTGCTGTAACTGCTTCTTCTCTAGAAATTTGCAAGTGCCAGCAGCTCTACGTGACTCCAAACTGCACTGTGATGGGCAGAACCAGTATGCAAAGAGCAAGCTCAGGGCTGGTGGCAGAGCAAAACCAATGGTTTTGACTAACAGTGCTGAGTTGTTCTATCTAGTGCTAGACTTTGTGTCAAAACCAGCGGTGTGATATGATGAGTGATGTCTAAGATAAATGCTTTAGTTCAGGCAAATATCCAAAGGGACAGAGGAGACGGGTCTTGAATTTACGTTTAAAGGATACGGGGATCAGATGGGAAAATGACCTTTTGCTGAATGAAGATGGAAGGGGCAGAAAAACTGGAGAAAATGCCTACAGGCAGCACTGGGAAAGCCAAAGACTGCAGCATGCACAGATGATATCTGACTTACAATATCTGCTGGTACAAAGGCACTGTTTTTTCTAAGTTGATTTAAGCCTGCTGAATGACTTTACTCTGATCCAGACATTTGCATTCTGTGGCTTCAGTGTTTTTGACCTAGCGCTTAGGATTTCTGAAACTGGGTTTGTGAGGGAACAAGGGTCCCAAACAGGCGGTTAAACAGCACGTGATCAAGGTTCCATTTGATTTGTAGTGTGACTTACAATTGCTTTCTCACTTACTATTCCTCCAGGCAAACAGACTTTGTAATTCCTGTGGATTTCACAGGAAGATTTGCAGATCTGCCCTGAATGTTTGCTTCATCTCTCTTGTTAAGAAATATCAAGGACTTGAACTTGAATTCTCTGCCTGGAGACATTAACAAAGGATCAGCCCATACAGTGTAACTCTGAACAAAGGACTTTCTGCAGCTCAAACTGCATTTTGTATGTTCCTTTAAAGTTAGTTTTGTAATGTTCACAGATCTGTGCATTACACAGTAAATGATTTGTCCTGGCATAGAGTTCTTCATTAACATGGAAGGAGTGAGTTGTATTTCTTGGACAAAGACTCCTTTAGCCTTGTTTTTTTTTTTTTTTTAGGCTTGGTTTTTTGAAAGCCACATCAGTTGCAATCTAATTGCACTAATTCAGCAGAGATGACATTTAAAGTATGTGATAATTCTACTACTTTAGACAACCACTATTTCAAAGACTATCTCACAGAACCTACATTAAAGACCATCTTAGATTGAAGTAAGAAGCATTGAAGCATTGTCAGAAAAAAAAATATAATAATAATCCACAGACAAAATAATTGTGATTTATTTGTGCAAGATTTTGAGATAATCCACAGGGAAAATAGATTTGATATGCTTATGCGGGAATTTGAGATACTAACATTTAAAATATGCAAGTGGCCAGTCAGCCAAAAAGTTTTCACTTCTCAGAAATTCAAGTCTTCTTCATTCTACTGACATGATGTTATTGATAAGAAGATAGCCATGCCAAGCTTGGATGCTTTAAACAGCATTTTGGAAAAAATGTCCAGTGGATCCATATTAATTCTCAAAAGATAACCTTCAAATTCAGTCTGCCCACCCCCACCATGTACTTGTTGCTAACACACTCTCCGTATTAAAAGTCACTTTTCGCAGTAAAAAGTTGGAAGCAGGCATACTGCAGATATTAAGCCTGGAAGAGGAGATGCCAGGAGCTCTGTGGGATGGGGGCAAAGGAAAGGGAGCAGTCAGCAACTCTTCCCCTGCTCCTCCACAGATGAGCACCGATAACAGTAAAACAAAATAAAACAACATAATCCAAACCAGCACATTTCTCAGCTTGGTTTTCAGCCAGGTTGTATGTCAGTGAGTGTAGATCTCTGCCTCCCAAGGGCCTTGCCTTCACTTTGCCTCTCTAAAAGGCCGCTCCTGAGGCTGTTCACTGCCTGCTCAACTGGGGGAAGGAAAAGCTGAACTTGTGTGGTGCTGGTGCAGGGTATGAATATAATGTCTATTTGTTCGTTACTATTTTATAGCAGCATAGTTAATGTGTGCTTATTTGATTGTAAAAACAACCTTCCTTTTATAGTCCTCTTTATATATGGCATAACAGAATTATGATCTATTTTAAACACACTGGTGTTGTCCTTGCTTGAGGAGCTTTACATGTAAAAACAAAAGCAGATAAGCACAAGGTAAAGCAGAGGACAGCAGTGGAGGAAAGAGAGGAGAAGAAAAGCAGTCGTTTTGAGAGTTAAGATTTAGGGGGATTTTAAAGAAGAAAACCTGGAGGATGAAGACAGGATAATTATTCAATTTCAGGGCCTCAAATAGACTGGGAAAATAGTGAAGCAAAATAATAAAGCAAAATGAGTAAGGGCAGAGAAATCAGGAGGAATGGAAAATGAATACAGAGGTAGGCAGTTTCTAATGTATTTAGCTTCAGGGACCATTTCATCCAATAGAAATTGGTATTTTGGCTGTGGAAGAAAGATGTAAACACCAACCCAACAGAGCCGAGGAGCTGGTCTCAACATCAGTAACATTTCAAGCCCAACTGCTGGACATGAAAAATGGCAGGAAGCAAGTATGGAGACGGTGCTATGTGGGGGAATGCTGGTGCTGTGGCTGGCTGCATTACAGGGCAGCCTTGTGGGCACTGTGCCACTGTGACTATGGATGTGCTGCACTTTCTCCTTGGGTCTCTGTCGTCCAACTGCTCCCTTAATCCAGTATCATTGTGAAAACATAGTGCAGGGTCCAAATAACTGTGTGAGTGGGTATGTTAATGCCCAAGACCCATGAAAGCAGAGGTTGTACAAAAGCCAGATGGGTCGGGTCCAATTCTGCCGTCCTGGTTCTTCAGACAGTCAGAAAAGGGATTTGGTGGCAGAGGCACATGTGTGGAGGTTGTGCCGCTCCCACCTCACCATGTCTCTCCTTAACAGCTTTTCTTTAATTCAGTGGGAGTTGCATATCAGTGATGACACCCGACTTAAAAAATTAGAATTATATTTGTATAAATGTTGAGGAATGAAAAGGCTCTGAGCACTTCTACTGTGCTTTGGGTGAGAGTTGGAGATCTAGGGAAGAGCGCTGTTATTCAGGGTTGCTCACAGACCTGGCTAGAATCACTTTAAAAACAATGCCTCCTTTTGGGACACATAATTTTAGGGGTGCATCTGCAATAGATCACTTTAGTTCTTCATTGCAGATCAGGATGGAAAGAGGGAGCAGTTGAAGATGTACACTCTTGATTTTTTCATAGCTTTTCATACAGCTTCATGTGACATTCTCATAAGCAAACTTGAGAAATATGGTAATTTCATCTGAACTACAAGGTGAATACACAATGGTTGAAAAATTCTGCTTAGAGCAATTTAAAGTTTTATAGAATGCCAAGAAATGCAGAACATTCACTGTCATGAGAAGGCTGTTATGCAGCCATGGCTTTATTAATCAATAGTCTCATGTTAGAGGTAAGAGAATGATTAAAGAAGATGGAGTTCCATTATTTATGGGTAAGTAAGCAACTAATGGACAAATAGGAGGAAGACTGAAACAAGCAGTGCTGTTCTTTGTCTCCAGTGTTCTAAAAAAACCACCTAGCTGTAACCACAAATTATCGACTAAGAAAACAGAAACACTAAGAACAGTGAATAGGGAAAGGATGGACTTAAAGCAGTATTCATAAAGTTAAAATAAAGATACTGAAGCAAATTACTAAGCAATAATTTGGGACCCCCAGATTTCTAAGAAAGAGACAACATGCATTTACCAACACTCACATAATGTCAACTCAATCACGTTTCCTTTGTCGTCAGTATAGAAGATAAGGTGAAGCAGTAGAAATAGCATATTATATCTTGATTTTAGGATAAGTTTTGATATAGAATAGTGTGAAAGTCAGTCCTGGGAAATGGGATTAAGATGAAGTTGCACAGAAGTTTCAAAGGCTGCATTCAGAGAAGTTATCAACAGCTCCTTCTCAAATTGTAAAGAATGCATTTTGTACTGTGCTTCTTCCATCAGCAGTGAATGCTGAGGTGGAGAGGAAATTTGTAGATCTTGATGACTTTGATAAGTGGGAGAAATGGTTCAAAATGGGTAGAAGGAAATTCAGTGAAGGACAAAGTGCTATGCTTAGGGAGCAAAAGTCAGCTGACAAACATGACAGAAAGAGGCAGTAAAATCAACAAGAGAGTAATACCAGCAGTGCTAATGCTGTTGCATTTTATTTACAGATGTCAGAAGGCATCATATAAGGGAGCATGTGTGGCTTGGATCCTACATTTTAAATGAGAGTAACTGAATTCAGAGAGGAATGACAGGAATGGTAAGAAGTTTAGAAAACATGGTCTGGGCTGCAACTGTGAGAGAACTAGTTTCTGGAACTGAAAGATGTAGATTGCGAGGCTGAGATGATACACTGATACTGACAGATTATTCTCAAAAATAAAATACTGATCAGATGTTTTCCATATTTGCTGAGGACAGGATGAGCACTAATCCTATTCATGTGCTCCAGAAAGTTATTTAGTAAGGACTGTTCTTTCTATTTGCTCTTTTATTTGTTAGGAATAGCAGTTTGTGGGCAGGTTGTAGTATTGGTGTTGTTAAGGAGTTCAAAAGGCATCTGCCACAAATGTTCAGATTACTGTTAATCCTTTTCCAGTGTGAGGGAACAGACTAGAGGTGGGTATGACTAGAGGGTATGCCTTGAGTGTATGTTGGCCCTACAACCATCTGAATCACCTCATCATGGGTCTTCACAGAAACCAGAGGGGCTGTGCTACGGGCTCCCATGCGATATCTCCAAAGTTAACCAGGAAGATTTTCAGGCATTTTGGTCTTATGTAGTGTCAAGATCTGTGCATAGCTCCCTTAGGTCCACTTTATCATTCCCCATTTCTCATTTTTAAGGACCAGCTGACTCCTGTTCCTACTGCCATTGTATGGATCTGCTAAGGGTATGATGCTGAGTGTCATTTTCCCTAAAGCAAAGACAGTTGAAGGAGTACTGTCATTCATCCTTTCACCTTGCCCTTCCGTGCATCTAATAGTATGCTTTCAGAAACTACGTAAAGTCAAAAGTTAGAAGTTTCTACTGTCATACAGCACTTTTTGATATTTGTCTTCTGTATGGCTCAACCCTCATCTCTGGAGCAGCATAGATAGATATCCTTGTACGTGGAACACGAAATCCCACTTTTTACCCACCAGCTTATGTCACTAAAACACAACAGTTTTTCCTCACCAGGGACCTCTTTTGATTGCGTAGGAAGATGTATGCACTTTTATAGGATGTATCCGGATGTAATCATGGTATTCTCTCCTTGATGGTATCCAGAGCAGCTTCAGCTGCTATGAGAAAGCAAGCAGATTAACAAACTCAGAGAAGGATTCTCTGGCTGAAATTCCCCAGGTGACTTCATGTCCGGACAGAGGAGCTCAGAGTGCTCTGCGCCTCTCCCTTCTGTCAGTGCCCAGATCTGGTTTCCATGTGAGGGCCCTTGCTGCCCTGTCAGACACCCACTGGCCCACAGGCTCAGGAGACTTGCAAAACGCACAGGCAAAGAAGTTGTGCACACTTCCAGGCCTCCTGCATTTCCTTAGAGGGAAAAACACGGGAGAGGCTCCGTGGATGCAGCCAGCCAGCACTGGGGACCTGGGGATGCATGCAGCCTCCAGGGGGCAAACGCGGCACCTGAATGGCACTCAGGGAGGTGTTGGTAGACCACCTGCTAGGTGACTTCTTGCCAAAATCACCTTCTCCTTGCTTTCCCCAACAGGAGCTAGTTTCTTGTGGAGGGTGATTACATTTCAGTGGGAGAGCACTTAATCTAATTGCTCGGCATTGTTAGCCCTGTGCCAACATTCCTCTGGAGTTTTACTTCAAAGAGCTGTGTTGCAATCAAAATACTTTGCTGTTTGTCATTGATATACTCAGAGTTCATCAGCTTGGAGAGAATGACTGCATTGTGTGTGGACAGAGTGCTCAAGTGCTGTCAGGGGAGCAGGTAGCAATCACATTGTAAGATTTCTTCTTCCAGTTCTAGAAGATGGACAGTGCTGAATAACCAAGAGGCTTTTTTACTGCAACTATTGTTATATCTAAAGGCCATCAGCGTTGTACCTCCTCATCTCCAAAATTTACTCTGTTGTTCAATTTCACTTCTCGATAAATGTCACATGGATATTTAGATCCAGTTCACTTGCTTGGTTTGCTAAGCCAAAAGAAGCAGTGAACTTCAGGCTTTTTCATTTGGTACAATTCCCAGCCTAGTACAAAAAGAAAAAACTATCTGCAAGATCAAGTCATTCTGCTGTTTACAACACATTCTCTGGATTTTTGCTGCAAAATATTGTAACACCCATCAGAAAAAGTTTGTGCAGATACCTCCTTTGGGAAGTGTGTGGTGAGTATGAAATTCAGTCAGTACAAGGAGGGGTATGGGTGGCATAATGGCTTTCTGGAGGCAATAGTCTGAATCTTTGTAGAGAAAACAATGAGAAAATAACGAAAAATGTGTTTTCCTGATTTTTTCTTCTCTCTATTCAAATACAAATAATTGATTGTGTTACTTTTCTCAAACATGGTGTTTGATAAACTCAGCGTATTTGTGTATGTATACACATATGCTTCAGTATACATCACATCTTTTGTTGGTGACTCTCTTTTCCTCCCAGGTAAAACTTTAAGTGCTTTCCAAACACATCAGGGGAGCCTTTCTGGCCCATTTCTACATGGAAGCTGTTTAGTGTGCAGCTATTCTGCACAGTAGTTTAGAGCAGAACAGCCAAGTGAAATTATGGTGGGAGTTTTCAGCAGACAGGCTGTAATTATCCAGTTTGGAATTTGACCAGAGTGAAATAGAAGCTTGCCTACCAATAAACATACTTGAAGTAACATGTTTTTGAACTTTTTAAACCAAGAAGCTTGTTTGGATGGTGAAAATGCAAGACGGGAATCATAAAATCAGCATTGCTGTGGCATAAACTTATCTGACTTATACTATGAATTATTTAGGGTCTCCTTCTCCCTGTTTTTCATCAAAAAGGAACAATTGTGTGGGGACTCACCACACTTGCTCTCTTTCTTTATCCAGCATTACCTCGTTACCGTAGGAGCAATGCTGGATCTGGCAGAAGTCTCTCAGACTCCGTTTCTTATGGTTGGTGCTCACTGACTGGTTGCTCCCTGGTGACTCCAGAATGGCCTTGCCTGTGCATGGCCAGCTCCATTACCCTGGCAAGGACAGCTGTGCGAGCGTCTGTCTGCAGTGACTCCACCCTGTGGACTTATAATTTTAGCAATTATTTAATTTTCAAAGCAGGATTGTCATTATTTTTTTACTGAATTTTTTTCCCATGGTGATTTATTCTGTGGTGGCAGTGAGCTACCCTGTGTAGACAATCCCCTTGCCTGGGACTTGTGTATGTTCACTTGGATCTCTGTGTGGGAACCGGTAAGAAGAATGAACTACTGTAAGGAAGCTACCTTAATAAAACAGAGGCCAAGAGGGACAATGGCATCATGGGGTGCATTAAAAAGGGCGTGGCCAGCAGGTCAAGGGAGGTAATCGTCCCCCTCTACTCTGCCCTGGTGAGACCTCACCTGGAGTAGTGTGTCCAGTTCTGGGCTCCCCAGTACAAAAAAGACAGGGATCTCCTTGAAGAGTCCAGTGGAGGGCTACAAAAATGATAAAAGCTGTGGAGCACCTCCCTTATAAGGATAGGCTGAGAGACCTGGGTCTGTTCAGCATTGAGAAAAGAAGACTCAGAGGGGATCTGATCCATGTCTTTAAATATCTAAGGAGCAGGAGGCAAAGGGATGAGGCTGGACTCTTCTCAGCAGTCTGTGGTGATAGGACAAGGGGAAATGGACACAAATTGTTGCATAGGAAGTTCCGCACAAATGTGTGTGGGAACTTCTTCACAGTGCAGTGACGGAGCACTGGCACAGGCTGCACAGAGAGGTGGTGGAGTCTCCTTCTCTGGAGCTGTTCCAGACCCACCTGGATGCCTACCTGTGCAACCTGGGCTAGGGAGCTGCTTTGGCAGGGGGATTGGACTCTAGAGGTCCCTTCCAACTCCTACAATTCTGTGATTCTGATTCAGCTCTGAAAACAACACAAGAAAATGGGTTACTGTTATCAAGTTTACTCCATAATTTTCACACCAATGTGCTTCACGCAATTTTTGAAACTTCAGAGTTTTGTTGTCTATTCATTTGTCTGTTAATTTCAGCTTACAGAAGAGATGAAGGGAGCCTCAGTAGTGCACAGGATGAATCAATGTGCACACATACAGTTGAAGCAAGGCAGAGCAGAAGTGACAAAAGATTGATTTGCTCGGAGTTGACCTCAATTACTGGTGTGCTGCAAGGGACATGCCAGGGTTAACTTTGCCATAAGTTTCATGACACGTGAAAGTGGCTGTACTGGATGGATGAAGTGGCATTGTGACATGCAGAGGTGGGTAACTAACAGGAAAATATGAGAGGGCGAAGAACACGTAGAAGCAAACCCAATAGCCTCTCAGGCTCAGCTTCTTAATATGCTTTGAGAAAGCTCTGAAATTCAGTGCCGTGGTCTCAGTATAGCTGAAGCACCTGAAACTATGCTCAGCATAATTAAGGTTTTATGACAAAAATCAGCAGATTAAGCAAACTATTAGTATTCATTGCAAAGCTTACTGAGCTTGAAGGTTGCCTCTTCTTCAAAGGAGATCTTCAGTGGTGCCGTTCTGAAATCATGAATCTCTCTGGAGACGTGATCAGGAGAGCTCAGGAGACGGCCATGCACTGTGCTGCAGCCAGGAGCAGCACAGAAACTCTTCCTGTTTCCATCTCCAGTGACAGGACTTTATGGCATGACCCAGAGAAAAGCTCAAATTCTAGCCATGGGCTGTATGTACATGAGTCAGAATCTTCCTGATTAGATGGGGCAGATATTTAACTTCTGAACCAAACCAATTGTGCTATTAGCAGCCACACAGCGAAAAATGCACTTCAATTCTTGTTGTCACCCTGAAAACATACCACACATACTTTCACACGAAAAACTAGACATGTAACCTTACCCCCTTGCATTGCTTCACTTTTTCCTACTATTCCACAAAGTAGCCGTGTTTTTGGTAAGAAAAAATGTTACGAATTTATCACTCAGCTCAGCAGACTGACATTCCTTCTTTGCATTGCTTCCAACCTAGAAGTTCTTCATTTTCCTTTTGATAGGATGTTATATAAGGTTGGGTTCTGGTCCTGGTTATTGTGGTAGACCTCTGGAGACATGTCACTGGTTACCACATGCCTTCACAGATAATTAGGCAGCATTGTGCTTCTAAACTTTAAATGTGACCATACAGATTCAGATGTCAGGTTCTATTATTTAAAGAAGTTAAATTGCTTCCATTTGCTGTCCAAGTGGTGATACAGTAGCTCACTGCAGTATCAGCTAAGGGAAGACTGAGATTCACATAGCTGAGCACTAATTCACACTGCCACATATCTCACTGTCTTCTTGGGCTGACTGACACTGGCTAACAACCAAGTCTGGATTTAAAGCGTTTCAAGATCTGCATTCCTGGTATTAATTCTGTTTATATTTACAGCACAACCAAGACTCAGATTTGCTTGATGCGGTAAAAGATTGATAGACTGTCTGTTACAAAGGAACACACAGTACAAAAAGCTCAGCTGCTGGCTGAAATATCCCAATCATAAAAAGTGCTGCTAATTTAGCTAGACGATAAATGCATTAATTGAGAATATTTATGAAGACTTGTTTGTGCAGATGGCCAAAGACAATAAGGGAATGATATTTCCTTACTACACGAGGAACTGATGTTTATCACGTGCTAGCATGGCAGGTATTTACACTGTTTACTTTTAGTCTGTACGTTCAGATCCCTGGGTTAGGGGCCTTTTATCTCGTCTGACTTAGGCACTTAACCAAGCTGAGTAAATCAGAAAGCAGAGCTGCTCTATTTCTTTAAGTAATCAAAGTGTGGGGAGGGTGGAGAGAGAGTGAGAGAGAGAAAGATGTCTGAGAAAATGCTTTGGTCCCCTGCAATTCATGTTGCTTTGGAGATTAGATTCCTAACTCTCTGGTGATCAGGGTGATTCATTTAAGCATCTGAAGTCACAAGGGATGTATCTGCACCACCCCTTAGAGCTGCTCACCTCTGTCTGCTGTGTGTGGGGAGTGCTCTCATAACCGATTCATCCAGAGCCTGACTCTTAAAGTAAGTTTCATGAATAATCCTCTCCATGTCAGCCCTGGTAAGATTGTCCCGTTATCCTTTCCTGTAGGGTATTTGTCTTAAAGGAATAAGAGTGATGTGGACCTTGGTCCAGTACAGACATCTGATCCTAATTCTATGCCTTTTCTAAAAGCAGCTCCATACCACTCAGAAGCAGTGCCCGTATACCACATGTATGATTCAGGTTGGTCTTCCCAATACAAACCACTGCAACCAGGGGGACACATGGAGAGGAGCAAAATGCTGTTTTCTACTACTTCTGTTACCCACACTGGAGGCTCTTTTGGAAGAGAAGTTTAAGGAAGTTTCATGCTTCTGACAATTTTGCCTTTTATTTCCATTGTGTATCTAATTGCAAAATAGTATTAGGCACAGTAAAAGCTGAAACAGACCACAGGGTTCTCAAAGCTGCATTATTCATACTAGGCCAAGTGCACTTTTATAGGGGTTGGATGGCAAGGGCACTTTCAGTGGTTCAGGGTTTAAAATCCAGCCATGTCTTGATCATTCTGCAGTTTCATTATGTACTTAAGTAGATGTATTTAATGTGCCTATATCAATTCTGTGCTCTCCATCAACATGTATTTTTGGGCAGATCGTCTGTCCCATCATTTCTGCCTGTGACAACTTTTTCCAGAAAAAAAAGTATTGTACAAAATTGCCATTCTTTTTAACCATACTCATAAAAGCTTAATCAACCAGATGTGCAACATAGTGTCTCTCCTACTCTCACTTCTGTTTTGGAGGTTCCAGATATTTTGAGAGGACATACAGGAACACTGAATTCCATCATTAAACACTATTTTTTCTCTTATAGGTTTTCTGTAGAGCAGATAAATTTGAAATAAAAGCTCGTTTTTCCCTTAACACGGGGGAAAGTAATGAGATCATAATTTATTAATATTTATTTAGTTCTATTGTAGTTCTCAGAGAAAATATACTTTTAATTCACATTGCTACAACTGGTGGTCTACAGATCAAACCTGGTCTGTGAGATTCTTCCATCAGAGTTGAGAAGATAGAGACCAACTGATCATTTTAATATACAGTTGCATTATTTTCACTGCCATTTTTTAAGAACCTGGAAAAGCACTACCCTTTCTCATGTAGAGTGTATTCAAATTCTCATGTTATTCTTAAACATTCCTCCTGGAGATGAGAAACTCCAGCTCACCTAAAAGAACTTGAAAACTGTGGGCATGTGATTTAGCCCTCTTCCTTGTTATTCATGTGATGGGCTGAAACTGAAGTTGGAAGAAATGAAAGTCAGGGATACACAAGAGCGGAGGGCAGGCAATGACTTACAAGGAAAATGGATTAGGCTAAGAGTTTGTTTTGACAGCTTTTCAGGTAAAATTTGAGCCTGATAGGGAGTGCAAGAACATTGACTTTCTGTTCCTTGTGCTGCCTCAAAAACAGGGTCAAAGAAAGAATTAGCATACGAATTTTAGTCCCAGACAAAGGCTAGTAAAAATTCTGAAGTCATCATTTGTTAAAATTAAAGCGAATTCAGCAACTAATTCTGATATATTTTTTTAATATTGTTTAGCTACAACTCAGGAGGGAGCATTGCTTTAGTTGTGCTGAATAGAGCCCACCACTGTATTTCAAGGCCAACTATGTCCAGTGTGATGCAAGCTGACACTGATTTAACTCCTCTTACCGCTTTTAACTTTTTTACCATATTAAAAGCAATATTAAAGCCATATCAAAACATGATAGCATCAACACTGTATGAACACCTGTAGCCTAATTCCTCTAAATCATTCTAAAATCTGTTAATATTGTATATTCTTTTTTCTCAGTACTAGCTGGCTGTGTATTTTAACCATTTCGGTGTAGAATCATAGAATCATAGAATGGTTTGGGTTGGAAGGGACCTTTAAGATCACCTAGCTTCAACCATACTGCTGTAGACTGGGTCACCTCCCTCTAGACCAGGTTGCTCACAGCCCCATCCAGCCTGGCCTTGAATGCTTCCAGAGAGGGGGCATCCACAGCCTCACTGGGCAACCTGTTCCAGTATCTCGCCATGCTCACAGTAAAGAATTTCTTCCTGATATCTAGTCTAAATCTACCCTCTTCCAGTTTAAAGCCATTTCCCCTTGTCCTGTCACTACATGCCCTTGTAAAAAGTCCCTCCCCAGCTTTCCTGTAGGCCGCCCTCAGGTTCTACATAATCAGGAACTGTGTATTCTATGGCCCAGTTAACAGAAGACTTGTAAGTGTACACTGATCTCCAGGCACTGGTGCTTATGAGACATACAAATCTGATATTGTTCTAAAAGTGAAGTCTTTTGTTATCTCTGAACAGGAACAGAAGAAAACTGCTACTATCCTGATGCACTGAAGTACGCAGACCCTGGCCTAAAAGGAGGTTCAGATTCATTCTCCCAAGAAGTTTTTACGACTTGACCTCCTGCTGCCAAGTATGCGGAGTTTTTCTTTTAATGTGGACACCTGTCAGGAGTAAATGGCTCGAGACTGCTCTTTTATTTCACATAAACTACAAAGAACCTCTTCAAATTTATGCAATAAATAACACACGAATGTCCTGGAAGAGAGTAATGTGTCACAGCAAGTACTGCAAAACCCTATCTGAAGAAAGATTGAGAAACTAATGGCAAGCAACTTCCAGGTATTCAAAGACCACAACCTCCTCTCCAGAAAAAAAAAAAAAAAAGAACAAAAAAGCACAAAATAAAAAAGAGAGTATCATATGCTAAACCGTACCCCTTTTTATATTGTGACTTCTTTTTTGCGTAATATGAACATTCACAACTTATTTCCTGGCTTCAACTCTTGTCTGTTACTGACCACAGTGTGCAGCCCTTTCCTGTACTGTGCATTAATTCAGATATCTCTGGCCTGCCATCATGCTTTAGACAGTTCATGCATGTTTAGCTTTAGCATTTCTCTTCTCACAATTAAAAGAGAAAAAGAAAAAAAAAAAAAGAGGAACAAAGAAACAATTATAGCTTCCCCTTATTTATTTTTGTTTTTGTTTCTTTGCTCTTTATTTCTTTCTTCTACATTTAGCAGAAAGCAAGAACTACATTCAAGACATAAAATATTATATTTTTGCATTAAATCTCTCAGAAAAGCAATTTGCTGCTCTATATAATTTTCTCATATCCATAGAATACCTTAAAGAAAACTTTTCGTTCCTTTCCATCTTACCTTACGTCTGTTTACCTCCCAATGAAATAAACTGTATTGCCAATGGATGAAGGTCTTAAGTGAAAAACTTTCTGGTAAAATGAAAGGCAAAAAAAAACTTAAAAAATTTCACTGGATGAGGCTGTAAGAATAGGTAGGAATTCAAGGAAATAAGGAAAGATAGATAAAGAAGGCAGAGATGCACAGTCGGAGCTGAATGCTGTATTAGAACAAGTTCATATTGATGGTAGTCTATAAAGTCTTGAAAAAGAGTTTCCAGGGGCAAGACTGTGCTTGATTCTGCCCCCCAGAACAATCAAAACTTACTTTTAGAAGTGTCATTTTCCCAGTAAGATTAAAAATAGAAGAACAAACTATTTCAGGGTATTTTCCACAGAATCATATTTACAGGAACAAAAAGATTGAAGTTTTATTACCTCAGGTTAATGAGTTATTTTGAACTAATGAATTAATAGTTTGAATAAAAGAAGATCATTTTCTTCAAATATTTATCTTGTGAAGCCTGTGGGGCCGGATGGCACACATCCCAGGGTTCTGAGGAAGCTGGCTCAGGTGGTTGCTGAGCTGCTCTCCGTCATATTTGAAATGTCGTGGCTGTCAGGTGAGGTCCCAGATGACTGGAGGAAGGGTCACAACACTCCCATCTACATGAAAGGGAGCAAGGAGGACCTGGGGAACTACAGGTCAGCGAGTGTCAACTCTGTACCTGGGAATATCACGGAACAGATCCTCCTGGATGACATGCTTGATCACATGAGGAATGAGTGTGTGATCTGAGACAGCCAGCACGGCTTCACCAGGGGAAGGTCATGCTTAACAAATCTGGTGGCCTTATATGTTGTGATGCCATTGGTGGACAAGGGGAAGGCGACCAATGTCATTTACCTGGACTTGAGCAAGGCCTTCGACATGGTCCCCCAATACATCCTTATCTCCAAATTGGAGGGATGTGGATTTGATGGGTGGACCACCCGATGGATAAGAAAGGCCGCAGACTGTGATTTTGTAAGATTTTCCAGTTTTTGTGTCCATAGCTAAATTCTTCCCTTGGCAACAATGTCTACAGGATTTTTTTTTAAACTATGCTTTTAAGGATATTGCGAACCAAGTTTACTGTATCTTAGAGAAGCATCATCTGCCACAGCACACTTTTTTCTTTTGTAGACCTAGATGATAAAGAGGATTCAGCAAGAAATAAAATTAGATTGTCAATAACTGAGTTCATAAGCATGAAATAAAAATGCAGGTACATTAAGTGAGGTTATTTTTGCCTACTTTCAGCACTCCATAGAAAAGCAATGTTTCTGATGATTTGATTTACTGACCTACTTTGCAGGAATCTATAGAAAGCTGTCTGTAGTTGTTGAATCACATTTTTTTCAGATGAAATGCTGCTTTTCTCTCTGTGTACATAAACATCTAAATATGATAATGATGTATACACATAAAAGCCAACTCAACTCATAGGAATGGATGGCAAAACTTCAGTAATGCAAGATCTGGTCTTGATCAATTGGTGGAGATATTGGGAAGGCAGAAATGTTATGAATGAAAGGTTTATAATAGCTGTCCCTACACTTCTCCTTTTAAAGCACATGCAGGCTCCGATCGCATGACAGAAGCTGCTGCATTTTGTCTTATGTCCACCCAAGAAAGCTGATAGTTCCAAACACCACGTCTAACGATCTTTTAACTTGTGATATGATTTCCCTCGGAATACTTCTGTGGGGCAGGGAACCCACTGTTATTTTTATTTTACAGAAGGAAAAGAGAACCACAGAGAAGTAACTCCTCCAGGGCCTACGTGTTTGGGTTAGGGTAGGTGCTTGCACTTAGGATGGTAATCTAAACATGAATTCGTGTTTTCTCCTGCTGTTCTTCTGCTTGCACCATCCTAACAGCTGTATGGGTTGAAGAAAATGATGTACTACTGGAGATGTGCATGAGGGTAATGTTCAAACTGAGACTTGAGACCGGAAGCAAGACAAAAATCTACAAAATGTATAATGTAACAGGCAGAAAGGAGAAAAAGGAGAACACCTTTTGTGCACTAATGCAACACATCTAATTAAAAAAAAAATCCAAAACAAAAAACTCAAAATAAAACAAACCAGAAAAAAAGTAAATGTTAAAATGTTGCAATAAGGGATCGGATCCAGAGTGTGAAGCTTCTTCCAAACTCACAAAGTAAACTGAGCAATCCTATTTTTTGACTGCTACCTCTGCTATATTTTTCTGTTTTTCTTTCTGTAAATAGAAGGATGCTATTAACAGTCACATAATTCATTCTGGTTTATGACCTGGTGGAGGAAATCAGCTCTAATGCTTTATAGCACCAAAGCAGAATATTTTTTTCCATGTAGTTCTCTTACATTGATTATCTGCACTGTAAGAACCATAAATCAGTATCTAGTACAACTTAAAACATTTGAAGGTTAACAATTAAACATTATCTCTCCCTGCAAGTAGACAAAAAATGTCAGAAATGCATCTGGAAAGTCTGATCTGCAATGCATTTAATTTTCGCATCAATAAACGTACACAAATGTCCTCAATTTAGCTATTGAGATTTATAGAGCTGAGTGTGTGTGCGTGTATGTGCACATAAATATATATGCATTATATTCAAACAAGAAATATAGTCTTATTTTATTTTTCTTTACTGGCATCTTTATTGGAAGATATTTCCCTGGAAAAGGGATAAGGTAGCAACAGTCCAAAAACAATGTGAAGACTATAAGCTTTGAAAATGTGTAACTTTTGGTAAGGTCATGTTAAATTGGAAGAAACAGTCTACTTTCCTCAAGCCTCTAGAGGCTCAGTTTAAAACAAATAATTTCCACGAGACAACTAGGCAATTAACAGTTCTGCAGCAGCATTTCTCCTGCTCATGGTTACCCGTACAAAGTCAGACTTAATCTCTCAGCCATGAGTACATGACCACAGCAGTGACTGGTAGGACATGAGTAAAGGTATCTGTTGAAGTTCTAGATTACTGAGGTGAGGTTACAGCAGAGGTCAGGTGTTACAAAGATATGTCTTGTTATGCCTTCTAGAACACCACTTTTTGCTTTGTTTGCCCCAGAGGGCAAAGAGCTTGATGCAACATGTAAATAATTCATGCTATTTAAGACTTAAGCATCTACATAGGTGAGCACACTGGATAAAAACACCCATTTAGGAAGAACCTCTATGTTTTGAAACATATTTAGCTTTTGCAAGGAGAAACAAGATTCCCAAGAGGACATGCAACTGTGTTATTTTTTAATACATCCTTCAATTTCTTCTATACTCTGAGGGATTTCAGAGTCTTGCAAGTGGCCGTGGGTCAGAATACGCCTTTTAATGGGAAAGCTGTCCGAAATAATGTGCTAGCCAGAAGGACAGCTGCCACTCCCAGCTATTCACCTCTTTGCTAGCCTGGAAAATAACAGTTCTGTTCAGGCTTCCTTGGCTTTTACAAACACTTTAGTAAACAGCGAATGACAACTTCAAGCTGTTAGTCCAGAATAGCCAAATGGTCAACATAATGATGTCTGTCACAACAGTGAGGAAATGCTGTATTACCTTACTAAGTTATCATTTCTTTTAATAAATTCCTGTCCTTTTAACAGTCAACAGAAGTGCAGAGGAACAGAAATCGGCAGAAAAACCTGGAAAAGAATAAGTATCTTTACCTAAAAAAGGCATTGAAGTCAAGCTTTGAAATCCATACAGTTTATCAATGAGTAAAGTTAGCAAATTGAGGAGCAAACTAATGAGAAGAAACAATTAGATCAACACCAGCATTTTGAATAAAGATTTCTGATGGTCAGAATACTTCTACATTACTTGTGCAAAAAGTATTCACTACTCAGAGAGATAAATAAGTTTAAAACATTCTGTGGGACATCTTACAAAGAAAGAATGCTCCTTGTAAATGTGTGTGAGCTGCTAGAAAGCTTTTTAGGACAAACCAGTATGTATTAATAGAAAGTGAGATGTTGATCATAAGCATGAACTCATTGAAGAAATACACAGAAACATCCCAACTTTGTGGGGAAGAAAAAGAAATTAAAAAAGCTGTTAGAACTTCCTTGTTTTTCTACTGAGGCCAGCTCACATGCTGCCACGTAACTTGGAGACTGAGAGCTGTAGGCTTAGCTCTTGATCAGTCTGGGTGCAGAATCAGGACATGAAATCGAGAGAGGGATAAGAGAGTCTGTTCATGGCAGTGTGCTGAAGCCTCAGGGAGTCAAGTAACAGCAGGAGAACTTGGAAGTCTGATGATCTCAGGAGATAAATAGCATAAATGAAGAAAAAGCTGAAATCCTGGGAGTGTCGGTGCAATTTTTCAAGTACAAAGGTGAGATATACTCTAATGTGTGCATGTAGGTTGCTCCAAAAGTAATACCTCCTATTTATTTCCATGGAAACTACAACAGATATAGATAGCATAAGAGCACTGTTTGACAGAGCAAATTCTCAGCTACAAAACACTATTTTTCAACATAGTCATCACCATTAGGTCTGCATTTTCATTTGTGACGAACAAAATCTGCAGCAATGGAAGTGACCCACTGTTTCACAGCTTCTGTGATGGCATTATTGCTAAAATGCACCACCTACCACCTCACTGTGCTCACATCCACTGTTTGGTCTCCATAGACTTTCAGCAAGTGTCAGTGAATTGTCAGTGGTTACCATTATTTCCACATGGAGGAATTCAATAACACATCTTCATTTGAACTTCCATGTCAGACACCGTTTTGTCAGATTTCCTCTCTGCTGCTGCCTGTCACACAACAACAGGATATAAAGGAATGCTGGTGGGAAGGTTCAACCTCTGCTGCCGTACCACCAACATCCACCTCTGAAGTCATGGGCCAACATAATAAAATAGGAGGCATTATATTCAGAGCAGCCGACGTATTACCACATTTCACATTCTAATAATAGCTGTTGGTTTCTGTGGTTTCACATCTCTTTCTTCTCTTTTCTCACTTCTGATTAATTTTGAACTCATTACGGATTTCCTGACAAGTAGGGTGGGTCTACCACACTAATACTTGCAAAGCAGTATGACGAAGGGAGGAAGCTGTGCTTGCATTAAGCAACACCAACGCCATTGGAGGCCGTGAGTGTTCATTTTATGGGGAGCAGTGGGAAGTATTTTTCAGTGTGTGAGGAAACAAACCTGATGAAGTTCCCCAGTACAGGGAACCAGGGCAGATTTGGGAACTTTCTCAGGTGCCCAGGCTGGAGACAAGGCCCTGGTCCTTGTTGGGACCTCAGTGATACTGTCCATGCCCTGCTGCTCTGGCTGTGTGTGTGGTGAGGGTACTGCAGGGCACTCCTTACCCAGCCTCTGGTCTGAGAAGCTGGAGGACTGTAATTTGAAGGGACAGACCAGCTGGTCAGCTAGCACAACCTGAAATGGCAGGCAACAGCTCCAGGAGGGCAAGCCCCATGTCTGACAAAGACAGCAGTGCTCTGCCGACATCCCACAAATATTCCACCCACAAGCCTACTCAAAGGAGAGGTTTTCTGCATTACAGAATTACAGGAATGTACAGTGTGACTGACAAATGTCAGCATTCAGCAAAATAGATGCAAACTTCATAACCTGACTAAGCTGCCAGAGACAATACTTGTGCCCTATGCCACAAGCCACTGCTTTGTGAAAATGGAGATCAAGGGAGAATGTATGTACACCTGTATGCCTTGCTGACACATGTACAAACATTTCAGAGCTATGCTGAAACTTCACACATTGTAAGAGGGGAAATCCACATGAGGAACAGCAACAGATGTATGGCAGGATTGATCTCACATAACTTTAGACATCTAGGCTGCTGGCATCTCCATCTTAGCCAGCCAGCCTGTACTCCTTTTGTAGCCAGGGGAAAGAAATAGACACTTTCAGGGCGTGGTTCGTCTGCCTTATTTTAGATTACATCTACATCACAGTGAGATGAGATGAATCCTAGAAATGCCAGTCTCACTCCATAGGCCAGGAGAAGACCTTGCAGTGAGTAACCTAAATATAAACTAGAAGTTAAAAAGATCAACAAAACCTTTTTTTTCCTTTCCATTACCCCTTTCCCCTCAACCTCCCCAGTGCCCCCCCACTTCCCCTTCTCCAGGGATTTTTTTAAAGCTACCCTTACTTTCTACTCTCTCATTGTACGGTCCCACGAGCAGTTCTCTGCCTCCATGGGAGGGCTGCTTTGCAGCATAGGCTTATGAGCAAGTGACGTGCACTATGGGGACAGAACTGTCTCAAATCCCATCGCTACACAGCACTCTGTGCTGCAAAACCTTGACTTTGATGCTCAATACACATGGGGATGTAGGTACAACTTTTACAAATTGAGGATGGAGTAGATTAACTCATCAAATAAGGCAGAGGTTTGTTTAGCTCAACATGCAGGAGATTCAGGCAATCTATACTGTAATTACCTCAGTGATGATCGGGTTGACCAGCAGATCCCTAGGGTCAAACATTTCGCCAGTTATTGAGTGGGCATATATCTGGCTAACAACATATACTGGGTCTAGATTATTTCGTTACTGATGCTGATAGTTACAGATCTAAACTGAAAAAAAAAAAATGGAGAAGAAGATCTTATCCCAAAGTACTCTGTTCTGTAAGACAGAGCAACCTGAATCTTCCAAATGCAGGCAGTACGAGAGATACCCATGAGAAATTCAACACTTCCTTAAGAATGCTTTGCTCTGGGAGGATTAGCGTCTGTTTAGTGGTCTTTCTTGTGGACTTTTGTTTCTGGCCCCCAGGGAGATTTGTGATGCAGGCAAGCAGGGTATGCACTGTCCTCCTGCCCACCAGAGGACCTTGCTGCCCTGACATCCAACAGCCAACCTGCGTCCCCAGAGCAGTACTAAGGCAGCAGTGTGTGCCTGAGGTTCTTCACTGAAGACTTGCCTTGTGGGGCAAGTGCAGGAACTTGTTCCCTTTGGCTACTTACTAGATAGATGACTTACTAATTTTGTTTCTGAATTAAATACATGATGAGCTACATGCTGTAGCAATCTAATCCAAAAACAAGAGGAACGCCAGAAAATCCTTATTATTCAATACTTCATTTCATATTCTTTCAAATTAAAATTCTCCCTGGATAATTTTTCTGCCTTTCCATATCTTATTCAATGTCTATGATATTTAATTAGAGAAAGGCCACGGATTAAGCCTAAAGGAGAGAAAGTTTTTGACTGGAGATGCACATTATGTCTGTTGGCAGTAGATCATTTTGAGAGAATTCTTTCTTCTGTACTCCCTCAGGTGTGTTGCCCTTTCCCTGCAGGATGAGTCAGTGTCCCAGCAGCTGGGGCAGTTTGTCTTCTTACATGACTTCACTGTAACTTGGACTTCCAAAAAGATTCAACTTCGAAGCGTAAGTTACCAACAAAGTCTTACCCTGGATGCCAAAACCAACGTGTAACTACAACCTGATTCTAGAGATCCACGATTAGCAATGCCAGAACTCCCCATCCAGCCATCAACTTGCCTATGAACTGAACACATCTTAGAGCTGTGTGCAGACAAATCAATGACAGACAGTAACTGCAGTTTCCTACAATGTTGTTTTACAAAATCACTTTACTGTCTACCACATCTGAAATAGTTTTTTGTTTTAACAGCATAATTTAAAACTTGCTTGAGGTGCATCAAGTGAATAATAGGCTGGCAGCCAAAATATGCCAAAGGTATTAAAATTTACATTAAGCAGAGATTTGCAGAAAGCTCTGAACTATAAAATCTTCCTGATTAAAGTGTGGTTCTGGGCTGAAAAGTGTATATGAAAATATGAAATACGGCACCTGCTTGATGTTTGCTTTAGAGATTAAGAATTTCCACTACAGTCTTGCTCTTGTTTCTGCTGCAAAGCATTCTCAGGCACAGAAAAGGTAATTTTCTTAACATTCCTGTATCCTTACAATTATCAGCTCAGCTTTAAATGTGGGGCTTTTTGTGTCCCCTGGAATTTTGCTGTTGTTGTTTGTATTGGGTACAAAGACTGTATTTACTAGCACCTTGACTGGGTGTTAATAATCAAGGATCAGGTTTTTATTGTTCCCGTCTCTATCTAGGAGAGTCCAAATTTAAATAGACAATAAAGACATGGAGAATTCAGAAGCATTAGAGTATTTGCTCATCCTGTGAGCTGGCAGAGCTCTGTACTCCAGGAGTTACCTTCCTGTGAGTGAGTTGCCACATGCAGGGCTGGAATAACACCCAATTTGGTGCAAGAGTTGGGGTTAAGTTAAGCCATCAGCGGAAGAGACTGCAAAGCCTAACAGCCAGAAACTGTTAGAGCAGCTCAGCCTTCCCTGTTGAACAGCACCCAAATGATGGTCTTTTTTTAATTTTTATTTTTACCTTTCTGTTGTTGGCATTATTGCTGAAGATTGTGCTTGCCTTTACACAGTAGAGTCACAAGAACATCCCTCCCTCTCAACTGCACTCCCTCCCAACATTTATCATTAGTCTTTGCAGAAATCCCTTTGTGGCTAAGTATCTAAAGAGGAATTTTCAGCTCTGGAATTATCATTTCTAGTGATGCTGAGAGAGTAGGAAAAATACCAGGCTGTAATTTTCAGTCCCAGGTGAGCTCTTCAGAGATGGAAGTTCATTAAACCATCTTGTGAAAAAGAGTCTTCTTGGTCCTGAAGACATGCTGCCATGAACCTTAAAATATGATGGTTGTCATTTTTCAAAATATCAGTACTTCTTTAGGTATCTGCTTCCCTTCCGAAGGATTCTAGTCAGGGGGAAACTCATGTTCAAAGAAATGGACATCAACTGGTTTGGATAATCATCAGCATTGCAGTTTTACTCAGACCTAACTTGTTGCTTAAGAAAGCGAGCCTGAAATTTGGCCAGCTTAGAAGGCAACTTGAGAAACTGTACTAAAGTGACAAACTATGTGACTGCTGAGGACATAGGCTCTTATGCACAGGGAAACAAGTGTTAAAGTCAAAACCACACAAGGCTCATTAAAATCGTATTGAGTGTTGGCAGTGAATAAGTGCAGATGGCTTTATGAAAGCAGCTTCCTGATGGTTAAAAGAATAGAAAATAAAGACAACACAAAAACAATTAACAAATTGCCATTATTGCTGAGGTAGAGAAGTAGGAAAACAGACAAAAGGAATTATCAAATGTCAGGGTGAATTTACTAGTTGGCAGTGATGTTGCTTAAAAATGAAGTAGGTGAATGCACATTTACAAGTTCTCAGCTGCCAGCTGCCAGGAATGAAAGTTGCACATCTGGCTAGTAAAATAGATTTGCTCCTGATTGCCTAGTTTCTAATAGTGTTAGCTGAAAATGTAAAAATTCTGGAAAATGCTCTTATTCCTAAAGAATCTGTCTTGTAACACAGACCAATATGAATCTTCCCACATCTTTGTATTATCTGTGAGAAATTCTCTGTGTATTTCAGCACTTCCTTAAGAAATGTTTTGTTCTGAAAGCATCAGTGTCTTGTTTATTGGTCTTAACCTTTCTTGTGCTTTCATTCTTCTTTCTACAGGGAGATATTTGGTATGTTGTCTTGCTCTGACCAACGAGGAATGAGCTCTTACACAAGGTTCCTTTCTTCTCTGCCTATCCATCAGCTGACCTGCAGCACCCGGCGCGGCAGAAAGCAGTAGAAAGCCAACATAATGTAGTTCTTATGTCCTCTGTATAAAGGTGTGGGGCAAAAGAGAACTGAGAGGATAAGGACCATAGGTAGAGAAGATTTGATGAAGGGTAGGAAGAGAAGGGATAACGTGGATAGGATTCTGTGAAGTTGTGCAGGGACATGGGAGATCGAGGTCATAGCACCAGGATGAAGGTTCTGGCTTAAGATTGATATCGGTACTAAAGCATATGTAAAGGACATTGATTTTAGCATTGAGTTTTGACAGCTCCTTTGGGCATGGCACAACTCATTTTATAGAAATTTTCCAAATCTTTCATTTTTTCTTGAGCTATTGGATCTTTTCTCAGGGCCTGACTCATTTCTGATTCTCATGTTTGATTTCACTTTCTGATTCTGAGTGATGTATCATAAACCTTCTTCTGCAGATCAGCTTGCTCCTGTTTTCACTGAGATGAAAAAGCAACCCCAGCCCAGGCATGATCTTTATTCTTTCATGCCCAAGCAGTACGTTCTGACTGCCTATTTATCTCTCCTGAGACCCGAGAGTCAGGGTATTGCGTATTGCAGAGTTGTCAATAAACTCACTCATGTATCTATGAACTACTTTTTGTTTCCTCTCACAGGCTCAGGCATTCACTATTTATTTAATACCACTTTGACAGTACATTACAGTGAGATTGGAAGTTGAACAGTTTTCCTGCTATTGAGTTATAGCCAACGATGCTTCTCACTCATTTGAGAATGGAAGAAGACAGAAAGTGTAACAAATGTGTTTTTACTTCATTTATCTATATCAATCACAGCTATTGCATGTATAGAATAGCACAAGGCCACACAGCCTCCTGGGTCACATGTGACACACAAAGAGCTCCAGTGTGACTTCCAAGCTGAGCATTCATTTTGTGGCCAAGTAATCCACATCTCTGCCTCTAAGAGGAATGGAGTTCAAGGAACTGCTGAAACTGAGGTGCTGGGTTATTCTGGGACTCAGTTGCATGTCCAGCCCATGCAAATCTTGGAGTGAAGAAGGGGCACCTGTGACTACTCCACACGAGTCACATATATGACACGTCTGGTGGTATGTATCTTGATAAAGTTTGAATGGTGTGTAGTTTTGGTGAAGTTTTTGGCACGTAACTTGCAAGATCAGGAAAGTTTTAGCTTGCACAGGTGTGGCAGATGAAGTGAGGCAAACATGTTTGCCCAAAGCAGCACTGAGGAATTTGTCTGATTTTGGCCTGGGTTCACCTTCCTGGTTTAGGGTACATTAAGGAAACAAGGTTGCGTTGTACCTTATCTACTTAGTTGAGAAAGATAGGAATATTCAGAGGGCCATGGAGATCATTTATTATCTGAATTACCCTCTGAGTTAACTGAATGGTGAACAAATTCCTTCCATCTGTTATCCCCCAGGTTGAGACAAGTGTGGAGTTCGACACCATTAAGAGGTCACTTTAATTTTTTTTTAGAGGCATCTTCAGTCATGAAGAATGTGATCAAATACAGCGAAAGCAAAGACTTCAGTATGTCAAGGCAATATTGTGCATACCACAGTGTATGTCACATTATAGCATAGATAATAGGATTTCTTGTAACTTGCTGATCATTAAAGGTGTCACTGGTGAACATGATCAGCTTTAGGGTAAGTTTTCATAAGTACAGTCACAGTTCTAAGCTAAGAATTCTTTATCTGACAGTCGGCCACTGCAGCTAAATAAGACAAACCATCAAGGCCCAATGTTTAGCATGCATGTTAGAGGAAAGAAATGAGCCACCCTAGGCTGCTTGGTCTATTTTCTCCATATATACAGTGCTCTTGCAGTCAGTGAGTTAATTTACATGGAAATAATTTCTGTACATAAACTGTTAGCTGCTAGCTTCTGCAGGTAGATGGGGAAAGGAATGGTCCGAAAGCTCCCGAGAAGTCTTGATGAACAGAGGAGGAGACTATCTTCTGCCAGATGTAAGGTAAAGAAATGGAATGAGCACGCTATACCAGAGCCCTCAACTGGCAGGAAGCCCTTCATACAAATGGCTGTAATGAGTAATGGAATGTCAGGAGCAAATGTCAGCAATGTCTCTGGCGAAATTGAAGTAGCAAGCAACTGGAAGCCCATGAAAGCAGCTGGTTGCAGAAAGGTCCCCGAGCCAGGGAGCATAAAATGTGTGCATGTACCTACGCTATGAAGGAAAATATAGAGAAGAAGGTAATTTGACGGGTCCATAACATGAAAAAGTAAATTGCTGTGTTAGGAAATACTATAATCTTCTTTATGCTTGCAAGCCATAAAGATTTACAGTGTACAGGTGGTGGGTAGCAAATGGAGTGGAAAGAGCAGGCAGACCTGTGAGGATGACAGTCAGCAGCAATGGGCAAGTGTAGCAGTAAACAGATGAGGCCAGTCAGCAGCAGCCTAAATGAGGACCTCCTTGCCTGGTACTAGACCTACCAGTAACTCCATCAGGCATATAGACTCACAGGGTCTGAGTGTTTTGTAGAGCGTGCCCTTCTTTTGGGCCTTCCTGAGGCTGCTCGGTGGGAAGGGGTGGGGAAGGGGCTGTGAGAATTGTCCATTTACATACAGAGAGTGGTGAGAGGTGAGTCACATCAGTGACAGGGTGCCTTGGAGATGTTCAGCCAATAAGAAGGCCAGGCCAGTATTTTAAAGGAACTGTAGCTCTAGGAACCTTGCCTTATACAGTGCAGGAGATCTGAGTAATGCTAAGTAGTTGTGTCCACACAACCATGTATCTTCATTTTCCACTTTAGGTCCTGAGTCTCATTTACTCTTGATTTATTACTTAGTGTTTCCAACTTACTGTTTATTACACTTTTCCCCTTGATAAAGCTCTGTGGTTTAACACTTTGGATCCAGTGTTCACCAGAGGTCAGATACAGTTCACAGCTTCTTACACCATGATGCTCTGTCTTCTAATAAGCATGTGGGAGTTGGAGCTAGTTTTGCTTAAGATTCAGAGAAGCCTCTAGTCTCGGGAACTAATCTTTTTTGCTGCTTAGCAGTGTCTTGCACAGGAGTAACACAATAATGTCTTGAGAAGCTGTCAGTGCTAATGTCTCTTTCGCTGTGCTGCTTGAGATAACAAAATTAAGAAGGAATATCATAAACTTCTTACTTAACATTCTATTATACCTCATAAAAACAATACCACCTTAGACATAAGAGTAACTTTATTTTATTGACTTGTTTGGCAGCTGAAGAACTCCGTTCACAATCCTCTCTGGATTTTAGATGCTGTGTTTGAAGAAGCTGTTCAGCAAGATGTCCAGCCCATTTCTTTATTGGACTTGGGCAGAAGAGGTGCTATTTGGTATTGATGAACACAGGTAGCCTTCTCATTACCTACTGCAATTCAGCCTGGTGTAGTGATGTAACCTAACATCCAGGGCAGTTTAAATTACCTCACGGGCTATGAACTGCAATGGTGAAAGCATCTGATTGATGATCGCTGGTGGATTACACTGTGGCAGCTGAAGAAGTTACTTCTCCAGCTGTGGGGGAGGTCACCACTCTGGTCTACTGCAGCTGAATGTGACAAGGAAAATGAATCAAAGCTGTGAGGCATTTTTCTTTGGTTTGGGGAGAGTTGTTTATCCAGGCTCTGTATTATACAATAAGTCCTGTGTATACTTTGAAGGCAGTTTGATGCTCGGCTCCATTCAGTATCAGCCACTCAGCATTCAGTGTTCTTTCTGCATCCTGCTGATCAAATTTTAGTGGAATAAATGTTTCATCAAACTTCACATAGATAAAAATAGCTTGTGCTCCTAGTGAATGAAAGTGTCTGCAGCTTTAATGCATTTCCACCTACCACCTTGTTGAATTTCACCATTGTCCAAAACATACGTCTTGCTTCTAAGCCCAGAGTTTATTCCCAGGAGATAGGCTGAGCCAGTTGAAGTCTGCTTTCAGATTGTATTTGGTGCTGGCACACGTGTCCCCCATTTCACCATTGCTGTTTGTATTAATCAACATTCATTCAAATTCCTGACACAACAGCCACTAAGGTGAATGTTATCCCTTGACATCATTCCACTGTGCTGGCTGTATCACCACACAGCTTCCCACTCTTCCCCTTCTTTTCTTTCTGGCACTTTTTCATAGAGCCTTAGCAATGTAATCACTGGTTTGCTTTTACCAGTTGACAGGCTGAAATGCAGTGGCCATGTGCTAGAATTTCCATTTCCTGATATATCTTACAAATGTCACTGGAATATATCACTCTAAACTGCTATTTAGAACACTTTGGGTATCTCTGTAATGTCTGAATTCCAAGAAGAGCGGTGATGTTTAATTCTCCAGCCTCTCTGGATAAATAATAGCTACAGACATTTGCTAATTTTCTCTTGATAATTTGCTCTCAGACTTTTCACCAAAGCTGGAAGCCCAGATTTTCCTGTGCCTTTGCAAACATAAGCACCTACCCTGTTGCTTTTACTCTTTGCATCAGGTCAGAGTGCCCGGGAGGTCAGTGAAGTGGGATTCAACTAGCCTGATCCTCTCAGTCAGCTCTTTTAAAAGTCTGGTGAGAAACACACTTCCAATGTGTGATTCATCTCATCCTAATATAGAAATCCAAAACAGGTCAAGTGTATGCATTCTAGAAACTCCTGAAGTCAGATGAGCTGAATCTCTTCGCAAGTCTCCCAAGAACTGCTGTCACTTGCAATTCTGCTGGGAATACTTCTATTTATTTCCTTGGTGTTGCTGAGCATGTTGGCTGCCATTGCTATCTGTTGCAGTTTCCTTTAAGTTGTCTCTGTGTTAACGCAGTGGAATGCTGTGCATCCATTTTAATTCCTGTGAATCATAGCAGTCCCTATTATTGGTGAAACTGATATTTTTCCTTTGTGCATTGATCCCAAACTGTCCACTCAAACACCAAAAACTACTCATTCATTTCTATGCAAGTTAAGTACTCATTCTTTTCTGTAATTCTTGCTTATGGCAACAAAAGTAGAGAGAAAGAAGACCATTTCTAATTCACCCACTTCTAAGTTCCCACTTCTAGCTGAAGGCACATGAGAACAATGTTTAAGTATATGTAAATACGGAGTTTAGCTAATGCATTTTAGCTAAGTTTAGCAACAATATCTCCCTTTTCCACTCACTATATTATTCATGTATCCTTTTTCTTGTAATGGAATCATTAAGTATGAGACAGCACTGTGGCTGGTGAATTGTTTTTATCTATTTCCAGGTAAAATATGTCCAGAAGACATGCCAGCCTTTGCATTCAACTTCCTACAACAATGCTGCCATATAGTGCCAGGATGTACTTTTTGCTTACTTTATGGCAAGAATTGTTTATACACCATATAGCGTCAAAACGCTCATTAATTCCTCTATTTCCACAACACTTTCTGTACTACCTATAACATTAAGCTTTCTCTTCCTTGGATCTACTTGTCTCCCCGTTTAGGCCATTTCAAAGGTCTCCAATCAGTGCAGCCACGGCCAGTGGTGTTCCAAACAAGCGGTCCCTGCTGACAGCCCCAGCAGGGAAGTGCCATTTCCCTTTTGCTGGACTATTCTGGCTGATGCTCAATCACATTCTGACAACTTACGGAAGATGTTTGTATGTCTCCAAATAAACAATGTCTAATCTTATTTATTATGTGATTAACCTCTTAGACTGTAACTCCTTTTATTCCTAACTGAATGGTACAACCCTTCCCACAGAGGAATACAAGAAATTCACTGTGTTTTCCCAGTGTCAATTGAATCAAGAACCTTGGACTGAATTTATAGTTCTCTTCAGAGTTTGCAGTTTCTAAGTGGAATTGTAAGGGTACCATCATATAATTTTAATCAGCCTCTGCTTGTTTGCTGTTTTGTTTTGAAACCTCCTGCGATGCTATGGAAGAGTTGTAACCTGGCACGTTCACTGGTGCCCAGTTGTCCATTCATTATTGCTTCTGATTTGCTGTGTAGTACAGCCTTGTCTATGCTGGTAGAGCACTGAGACACTATTTTTCTGCTGCTGATTATGTCTTTGCTGGAAGTAGTTTTCCTTATGGAGGAAGTCAAAATTCAAAGATGGAAGAATAAGTAAGAAAAGGACGCTAGTTGTCATTCTCTTTCCCTTTCTGTGCTTTTAGAATACAGCCAGTTACACCAAGCAGTGCTTACTATTCATGAAGCAGTGGTACATGGCACTGAGCAGGAGTTGCGGCCTGTTTGTAGGAATATGATCCCTCTGGCCAAACCTTCAGATATTTTTGTATGATTCTGAGAGGGGAAAATGGGGATTTTTCACTCCTCCTTTGTAGAAGAGTCTGATTAGCAGTCCTTCTCTTCCCTCAGTAGGGTAGCATACACATATTCCTTCCTTTGTTCTTTGTATGATTAATGATGTAAAAAATTGAAGCAAAGAATAAAGACGAGTTTTCTGCATTTACATTATCATTTTGGTTTGCAGCAGTAAAACAGTTTTGAACTCCTTCTTCTATCATGCTAGATTATAATCTTAAGTATCTTGATAGAAAGATACCAAAATAAGCATGGCCAACGTGGCCTCAAATTCACTTGTACCATGTCAGTGCTGGTACTTAGTAACCACTGACTTAAAAAATCCATTAGAAACATTCTCTTTTGGCTGTAGCCTGGGAATATTGATTTCAAAACTAGAAAGTTTTAAATCAGATGGTTGCATGAGGACTTCCCACAAAAAAATGATCTCACTTTTAGGACTATGTGATCAATTTCACTTGAAACGTTCCTGATTATTATAGCTGGCAGCACGTATCCTAGCAAAGCTAATCAATAAGCACTAACACACAGATTGATACCATCCTCTGTCAGGCAGTTAGGATATAATGTGTTTGCAGAACAGCGTCCTGGGAGTAAAAAATAAAAGAAAAATGTATTATTTTATTGACTGTGCTCTTATGACCCGTTCCCTATACATTTTCACTCCATCTGTCACAAGGCAGCTGGGTTAACCATATATGCCTGTGAAGCACTCCATGTCATAATAACAATTCTGCACTGAACTATAATTTGACAATAAAATATTAATATCGGAAGCTTGTAACCTAATCAGATTTAATTCTGGTATTTACAGAAATGTTCAAGGACACTTTTTCAACAAGAGCTACCACAAGCCAAGCTGAAATGTTCTGCCTTTCGTCGTTGGCAAATGTGTTCAATTACAGAATTTTCTGAAATGGAAAAAGAATTTGTTTTCTTTACCATTCTCGTGCTTCAAGGAGATAAAATCATTTTTACTGAAACTGAGAACAAATGAACCTCCAGACAGGCTGCTTTTATTAGTAGTGGAAACTATCTGGAAAAAATGAGAGATTTACCTGAGCTTCCACCTTCATCTGCGTATAATAAATTCCAGTGGAGTGGGGAAAATGCAGTTTGAAGGCAGTGTCTCCTCTGGCAATAGCAGGCTTTAATGCACTGTATGTCCTAATGACTCTTGATTAACTCAGGCAAAGGAGGTCAGCTCTGACTCTTTACAGAAATACATATGGCACTCTCCCTCATATAAATCTGAAACACAAGAAAAGCGTTTTCAGGTAGATAGTACAGAAATTGAATTGAAGAAGAATGTAACTACTGAAGACTTCATTATGTTTTTAAGAAACTGATGGAATGCTTGTTTAGAGATTAGACTGAGCTTGAGATCTGGAATGAATAATATGAAAAACATGGTGAGGAAACTCACTGAAACTGTATGACAGGCCAGTGAGAACTTGCTGTGTTAAGACGGAAGGGAATTGACAATGGATATTATGTGAACATTTTAGGCACAAGAGATTATCCAACATACCAGAAGAAAAGAGATCTGAACAGCCTAGAACAATATTGAAGAAAAATTAGCACTGAGATGAGGGTAACTGAGAAAAAGAACTATATTCTTAGAACTTATGACTAGTTCAGAAATAACAGCTGTTCCTATGCGTGATCCTGTTTATAGAGCCAAAGATCATGGCAGAGACACTGCACAAACAATAATGCATTTGCAGTCCCAAGGAGGTTAAGGATCCCTGTCATCTATAGCAAGCATACAAGCTAAGCTAATAAAATGAACTGTATTGATAGCACAGAAAAAAAATGACTTCTGAAGAAAAACAGGTTTATCTGAGTTGTCTAAGGAAATCTATACTTATTCAGTGAACCACATACTCATCCTAAAAAACTATTTGTGTTCAGAAAACTAATTGTGTAGATGTAGATTTATACTAGCAGATATGGATACTAGGAGAACTGAGTTAGTAGCTATGCATACTAATACTACTTCTCCCAGACATACTAGATTGGACATATTAAAGACTGTAAATACACATGACATTTGTATTTCAACCCATAATCCCTAATCCCTATTATTTTCAGTCTGACAGGCTAATGCAAAATTGGATTCATCATCTGTGAACCACTGTTTGCCTACTTCACGTATTACTTTACTTTTATGATGAAAATAAGATTTAGAATTCTTGCAGCTTTTGAAGACAAAAAAAGAAGGAATTGCAGAACAATTAAGGGACAGGTAAAGCTGAAGAAATACACCCTCTCCTCTCAGCAAAACCAGCTGTTACCATACTATGAATATGTTGCATGCATCTCTCTCATACAAGTCAATGGTTGCAGATATTTCTGTGCAGTTTTTCTGAGGTCATACATAGCTATGACTGGACATAGATGGTATCTTCCCCGACTTCCAGAGCAGGGGAGATAAGATGCCTCATGCTGCTTATTTGCCCAGGATAGCCTGTTAAAAGGCCATGACTGCAGCAAGTACTGACTGTATCCCAAGATGTAATGGGTGACAAATCAAATAAACCAGATCATAGCCATTAATAGTTTTTGGAAGCCCTGGAACACTGTCAGTTGCCAAAAATTTGACATCTGGTGCAGTCTGTCTGTGCATATCCCGCTCTTTCTCCAGTTGTAGGATGTTTCTTAACTGACAACTTAGAACTTGCTCTCCTGGAAATCAACTACTTTTACTGAGGTCTGTTTCTTTCCCAGAAGGGATGTATTTATCTTGCCACTTGCCTGATCTTAAAAAACTACTATGCCCATTGTTACTCAGTGCTGACTCAAAGCATGGATTCTGCAAATTCAATTTGGTGTGACTGTTTACTCTTTTCTTATGTATTCTTCTGTCTTTGAAGTCTGACTTCCATTATAAGAAACATTTTTATATTACAGAGCTGCTGAACCATCAGGAAGAGAATAAGATCGTTTATTATTATTATTATTATTTCTTGGTCCTGTTAAAATGTAGCAGTCACAAATAACATTCTGATAAAAGTAGAGTATTACTTCCCATTAAACCCTCACCTTCATAGACCAAAGATTCCCTAGTGTACTGAATAGGAATTTTGCTTTTTACAGCTTACGGTCTTTATTTGCAGTAACCTACATTATTTCCTTTCCATCTGTTATTTTATACAAGAAAAAGCAAATGTGTTCTCCTTAATATAAGAGAAGGTAGACAGTGCAAAGAGAAGACCATGTCAACCAGTATAAAACGAGATTGTGCTGGAATGTCTGGCTTGTGTTTCCAACTTACCTTGCTTGCAGGTGTGAGAATCTGCTGACGACAGAGGGAAACATGACCGTTAATGTGATTCTGCTTAATATGTAGGTAACTTATTTTCTAAATAGGAAGCAAACACCGGATCTGCTGAAATCAGTGGGAGATTAGATTCTGAAATATCCTCATGCATCTGGCACTTAAGGATGTATTTATACAGTGTACGTTCTGCCTATATCCAAGTATCTCATCAGTAAAGGAATGTTTCAGATCACTTACATAAGGTGCCAGAGCTAGACAAGGTGAAAAGAAACATAAAATATTAGACATGAGAACTTGTATGGAATTTAGACTCCTGATCTGTAAAAACTTTTCTACCCTATTATAACAATAGGACATTAATTTTTAGAGGACTCGGTTACTTATTTCTTTTCTCAAAAAGCAGAGGTCATTGCATTAACATGAGTAGTTGAAGGAGAACCAGAGGGGCAAATGGGCTTAAGGCCACTGCTAAGCTGAATCAACAGTCCCAGTAAGAAGGCTCTAGATATTATGAAACCACAGAGAGCTTTAAGATGTCAGTGCTAGCAGACTGTGCTGGGGAAGGACGCTGTGAATTCCCTAAAACTCAGATAAAACAGGGTGACTCATTGCAGGGTGAGCCAATTAAGACTTGAGGATGTAATTGAATCTAGCAATTCTGTTTCTGATCATATAGGGATGCACATCTTCAAAATTCCTAGAGTAAGTGTATGGAACCTTTAGAGGTGAATTCCAGAAACTTCTCATGCTATATTTAACAGGGTTAGTCAACATTCACATCACTCATAATTTATTTGCCTTCTCATTTTTATTATATTTGGAACAGAAGTTAGTAGCTGCATGGACTCAAAATCAGTTCTAAAATAGGGGGAAACTCAGAACAGATATCTTTAACCAGATGTTGTGGTACATACAGGTAAAACTGTATGAGGTTATAAAAAGTAAATGGAGATTCTTTCCCGTTTCTCTGCAAACGCTGAAATTTCTGTTTTCAGCTTTTTATGCATAATCTGTGAGAAATAAATGATGTGTCAGTACTCAAATGTGCCAAGAGAATGCTGATATATCATGTGTTTCACTCTCAATTATCCGTGGGCTGTTTATCCAGGTTGCAGATTAACTCTGTGAGACAATGGAGCTGGCTCTGCACAGCTGGTTGGTTTTGGCTTGTATCAGTGCAGGTGCAGTAGAAGCATTTCAGTAGCTTTCATCTAATACAGACCCCACACCAATAACACTTGTAAATGTGACCTGGCTGCATGCAGACTTGCTGTGGATGTGTCTCTTATTCCTATTACCTTCTGTGCAGTGCCAATTCTCATCTGAGTGGCTTGGGTCAAATTTGGCTTCTTAGCTCCCATTCAGAGCTGATACTACTGGAACAATGGTAGTTTTGGCAAATTCTTGTAGCCTCAGGTTCAGAGAGAGCCTGTCACAGTTTGAACTCAGTACAGTGATGAGTTCAGAGAAAATTTGGTGTGGTGCTGTGCCTGAGTTAAGAAGCTTCCCCAGGTCAGTAGCACGTGAGAGGGGAGCACACAAGTAGGTAGTCTGAGCAGGCCTGGCCCTGATCCCCATCAGAATGCCTTCTCTTATCATGTCCCAGGTCACGTGATCTAGGATGAACCCAGCCCCTGCTTCTGTGACTGTATGTACAGAAGGGTTTTACAGACTTAACTGATAACAGAGCTGCAGAACAAAGTCCTCATGTAATGCAAAATGCTAGAGCCACCATATAAATTAGCATGAGCCACTCCATCTCATCATGAGACACAGCCTACTTGGCTACTTCTCATTTTTCATTGCTTTCTCTTGTTTTCCTTGTTTCATAAGCCAAATAATAAGTTTAAATTTGCTTTATCAGCAAAACTGTCAATTTTGTCTGTGTTCCAGTAACCCAGTCAGCTAAAATAAGCTTCTTAGTCCTGAGCCTTCTGTCCTCTCTTCAATCAGGGAATATGGGACAGATGTATTGTAGAGGTCATAGACTGCCTATTGGCACTGTCCATGAGGAATACACATAGCTGTATAGCTGCTGCTCTCATCATGTGGGAGAAGTATATTCTCTCTTTCTTTCTCTAGCAGGTGGCTGTTTCTGGCTCTCCATTTTCATGCTTATACAGTAGTTCTTTCTCCCTCATTTTAAATCAAAGACTCCAGTAAAAGCAAGGCTGAGTCTTGAAGTTTATACCCTTTAAAATAGACCCTTTCAGTCCTTCTGCAGCACTATAACAGGCTGGTGCCACAGTGTGCTATGAGCAGAGCTGCTGGGTGGATACATGGAGTATTTTGTTTGGAGGAAATACTAAGATAACTGCATGTTTCTCAGAGCTGCACACAGAGCAAGAGAAATTGCAAAGATCTTTTTTTGTTTTCAATTTCATTTAAGGAAAATTGCAAACGAAATGTCACAACTAGAAGCACAGGGAATTATCCCATATTCTATTCCTAATTTGGAGAGAGAATGGGAGCCTCTGTCTTCTGCTTTTTAAAACAAGATATAGTTAGCAGTAATCTTCCTTTCAGACACACTGGCTTCCTACTGACTGTCTGGTAACCCAAGAGTGGCTCTTTCTGGTGGCTAATTCTTCCTCATTGTTTCCCTTCTTTTCCTCACAGCGAGTCTGTCCACATGAAAGCTGGTCATGACTGGTCTGCCTGGATCTGGTCTTTTTAGGGAATTCTGATAGCAACAGTCTAACTTGTTCCCACCATCAGTCAAATGCCTTCAGTCCACAGCTGGAAGATTGCATTTTTGTTTGTTGAGTCATTTAATCAATTTATGTAACTGAGACTATTGATGGCTGACAAAGAAAAGGAGATGAGTTTGCACACATAGGGAACTTCCCAACCATGACAATTTACTCTTTGACAGAGAATGTGGGCTGCACCAGCACATATTTGGACTACTGAGCCCAAATCTCCTGTCATCCTGCCACTTGTTACAGATCCCCCAAATGGGAGGAAAACCGACTGAAGCATAACAGGGCAGGACTCAGGATCTAGTCAAACCACCATGTTTCAAAGAAGTTACTGTCATGACCAAAGCTGCAGTAACTGAATGCGGCAGAAGCTGTTTGACTTCACTGAACACCTTCCCAGTGTAGGCCAGCAGCCTGCATGCCAGCCAAGCACGAGTTATCAGGCCACAGAAACCCCTTCAGGAGTAACTCGATGCAATTATTATTAACTTTTCAATTGACATTATGGTTCAGATTCTTTCCTTTTTGAAGTGAAAAAAATGAAACTGTCTCCTGGCAGACAACATCTGATGTGACAAGAAGACAAGAAAGGCCCTCTTCTCTTTTGTGAGCCAGTCTGAAGTTCCAGTCTGAGAAACTGTTTGTGCTTTCAGAACTGACTGTTTTTCATCAAAAACTGTTGGAGATTTGAAGAGTTATAAATAGCTCCTACTTCATTAGCTGAGATCTCAGACTTCCAGCACAGGTGCAGGGATTTCTACAGGGATGAGAGAGAAAAGATCACTCTCAGTGGAACTGCTGTGTCCTTGACAGTCTGAAAAATCACAAATCGCTTTTTCTTGTCGCTGAATGGAATATAACACATACATGCTTCCTTGGATTATTCTCGATTTCAAAACTATTTTGATGGAAGATACTGTTAAATTGGTAACATTGTGAAAATATGTGAGGATCAGCACCCAAAAACTGAGAAAAATGGATTCATGAGAAGCATACTACCTGTTCTGAATGTTAATAACCTTCTTCCCTTGTACATTAGATCTGAAAAAAGTAAACAGCAAACATTTCTTAAGAAGTTACCTCTGTCATGAACATCTGTTAGCAGATGGTAACAAGAAAGCAAATGGTAACAACAGTAAGCAGCCTTTCTTTCATCCTGTACAAAGGGTCATCATTACACATCTCCAAGTTCAAAATGAAGGCCAGACTGGAAAGAGTCCTACAGCAAATACTGTGACAAATTCAAGGTTAAAGCTCTAAGCTTTTCTCCCAAGTATCATTCTGATCTGTAGCTTGAAGAGATGTCACCTTTGAAGCACAAACAGGAAAAGTTAGCACAGCAACAAAAATATAACAGCATCTGAACTATGATTTTAATAAAGAAGAGAGCAACAAGAATAGTCCAGCTGATGGCAGCAGAAGGGGAAGACTGTGCAGTCAAGGTATATCTGAGTCATGAGAATTTGAACTTTCTTTTTCTTGCCTGAACTGAAAATTTTTAACATCTGTTGAAGCCTATCAGAATTCAATATACTGTTAAAAATAAGTCAGTGATTGAAATGAAACTCTTAGGGAAGTGAAATGTTTTGACTAACAATATGACACGAAAATTTGGAGACCAAAAGTAGGTCGAGATCCATAGCACCAGCAGTATGATGTAATTTAGCATTGTAACTTTTCACGTTTTCACAGCTGAATCCAGATGCTTTGAAATATTAATGTACTACTTGTTGCAATGTTACCTTCCCTGATTTTTAATTGATGTGGATTTTTTCCTTTCACTGTAGTTAGAAAGCTAAGCAAAAGAAATCAATTTTACATTTTGTTCTGGTGTGGTTGAAGATTGAGTTATTTCTTGAACATCCTTGCTCTCATTAACTAAAAACATATAAAAAAAAGATATCTAAAGATAATAAGAGAGCACATGATTCTGGGAAGTGAGGCTGGTAGACTGAATATGTGAAGAAAAATAGGTTTTAAAAGTAAGGTGTGAAAGAACTAAAGAAATAAAATTGCAGTGATCAATGACAAAGCAAGTAAATATTTAACTTGAATTACTGTGGTGGTACAATAAACTTAATTTAAACTTAGGTTTGTTTTTCATCTCTTCAAAATACTTCAACACTTAGAAAATTCACTACCAAAGAGCTGGGAAGTTGCAGTATCAGTTCTGTAAATGCCGCCAGAATTCACTTTCCATTAACTTACATGTTTGATAGAAATTTAAAGCAGAAAGGAATTTGAGAGGATACTTTCACTCTGGTGCTTTTGGATAGTTACATAACACAATTCAATTCAATTCAATTCAAATACTATGTAAAAACAGGTATGATTTATTTTGCCAACATAAACCTCAGGCTCTATTTCTGAGCTGAGTGGTATTTCTCTTATTTGAGCTAATTGTTCTGAAATGCAGGTGATCAGTACTGTACACAGTACTCGAAGTTATGAAGTTTATACAATGACATTAAGACTTTTTTTTTTTTTTACTAGAAATACTCCCTAATATGTCTTAGGTTCTTTATGTTAACAACTCAGAGCCCTCGTCTGCTCAGGTATCTAGTGTAATTTCCTCCCAGGTTTTTTGGTGTTGTTCTGTAACTATCATTTTGAACATCAACTTCTATATAACTACTGTTATGATAGTCTTCGAGGTCATGAGACACTGTATGATAGCGTGATATTACTCTGTAATGCAGATGTTTTCCAATTTTGCACCACTAAGATATTCCTATAAAAAGGCCCTTATGCATTTCTGCTCTTGAACTCCTATCAGCCACTACAGTCATTAGTGAAAACTGAGAAAATGATAGCTCATTTAGTTTTCAGAGAAACTGAGGCTGTCATTGCTTAGTGGTTTTTTCTTGAGATTTTCACATAGATGGCTAAAAAAGCCTGCTCCTTTCCTTTTTTTTCTCCTCTACCAGGCCTTGTTCTCACTTTATCCCTAGGTTTCTTGCGATTGAAGGCAATTTTATCCTTATTCCCTTTCTTGTCAGTTCAATTTTGCATTCCCTGTGGACTCTGTTCTTCTTTCTAATTTTTCCTTAAGGTAGCACCTGCTATCTTTTGTTTCCAGATTTTGACATGATTTTAAAAAGTTTCCTAGTGACTTGAAAACTTCAGTGACTATCATTTAAGTGACTGAAGGTACTCTTCAACCAGGAGACTCAACTACATATAGCTACATGCCCAGCCCTCAAATCACAACCTCATTTCATGAGTAGGGCTGTGACACTCGTCCCAGCATGAAAGATAATCAGTTAATTCTTCTGACTCTTATCAGAGGTCTCTTTAACCTTACAGGCTCAACTAGCTTTTATATTAAATGCATCCTGACAAGTAACACATTTTCTACTGGATTTGCCCAGGTGATAAGTCTACAGTTTTTTAGCCAGGACTCTTGGGTAATGAAATTCTTCCTCTACAATAGGCTATTAAGAATCTTCTGTCATTTACTTTCTTCCTTCTTTCCGAGAGTCATCTCCTTCTCAACATCTTGAAATCCATTTATTTTTCCCTTGTCTTCTCAGTCCTGACTTTTCTCGGTAAAATTTTTTCTTTTTTCTTTATAGCCATCTTGCTTTTTAATTCATTTTACATTGCAGTAACAATCCCTCTTACTTGGGCCCCATCTTCCTCCATCCTCATGGTGATCTTACCCTCTTCATTTTTGACTGCTTTTCAGATTTTACCCAATGTCTGTTTGAAAACTCAAAGTTGTTTGTAGTTCTGACTGTCTTCCTTTATATACTCAAACTCACATCTACACTGTGTTGATCACTGTCTGCACTCTAGCACTCAGCTCTTCTCCAATATTAGAGTTCTGTCAATTGATAATGCCTATGTTAACAGACTGCAAAGTTTCCACAGTATAGACAACGTAGGACAGTATAGACCCTGAAACCTCCACATCCAGTAATCTTGATTGCCTCGGCAAATCTTAAAGTTTTATTCACTGAACGCTCAGCAACCACCACAATATTCTTACAAGTTCCAAGCTATAAAGAAAAAAAGAAAATTCTTCTGCTTAAGCCTCTGTGCTCCAGACTTCATGCCATTATAAGCTTTGTCTAGGTCAATGCTGTCAGCTCGCTGAGACTTTGCAGTTAGCTATTTTTCAGCTGTGATCAGTCAAAAGCAGGAAGCTCTCTTAACACCATCAGCTGCAGTGCCTCAGTCTTACTCACAAAACAAAGCTGTGATTCGAGAAGCTGGGAACATTCCAAAAAGAAAAAAAGGACCAAAAGCTTTAAGCATATTACCTGAAAGGGACAAAAAGCAGTGACAGAATAAAAACCTAAATATTCTGGAACATTCTACTAAATTAAACATACATTTTTAAAACAGCAAAAGACAGATTTATTTAAATTGAACAATATTTCATAAAGTAATGAGATAATTTGACTGGCTAAGGTTTTTTTTTTTTTTTGGCACAGTTTGGTTTGTTTGTATAAAGATTTTTTTCTCTCTTTTAAGCTAGTAAATTTGAAGTTCTTGTTTCCACATTTTTTTTTCTGTAATGGTGGTTCAGTGTTTTATTTAGCTGGAAACTGAACCTTCGGTTAGGTTGTAACAGTTACTGCTTGTCTTATATAAACAAGCATGCAATTACTTTTTTTTGTAAAGACATAATTACTTTGCATACCAATGTCACCTGGCCCTATTGCCAAATTCCAGATCTCCTATTACTTTGCCATTTTTCAGCCATGGTTGATACCAAAAGAGCACTGGGTGCTCTCCTACTGAGCAATTACTTGGATCAGTTCCATTATTCTAATTCCTTTTATGCCCTAATTCCCTAATCCCCTCTTTTATAGTGCCCTGACAACCTGCATTTCCTTTGGCAAGGGGGAGGGAAGAAATCTCCACATACTTACCTCAGATTTGATTTTTTTTTCAGAGCAGAACTCATCTCTCCTTTTCCCAAAGGTGACCCATCATCTTGTCTCCAACTTTCCTGTTATATGGAAGGCCATTAATTAACTTCAGTGTCAATCTTAAATATTGTATGTGGACGTGTACACTTTCCTAAAACACAGGGGAATTTCTGGTTTTAATTCAAAGTGAAGAACAGACAGGGAACTTCACTGTTCCTTTCAAAACCCTCCTGAAATGTTTTGGTGTATATTTAGCTTTTTATCTTCAGCAAAACATCAGGCTTGAATGACCAAAAATGAAATTGCTATTTTTTTTTTTTATATATATCTCTCCTACTTTGCCTACCTCTAGTACAAACAACTTGTTTTTTGCTTGTAGGGATAGAAATATTTCTTCCTCCATTCTCCTAAGAATTATGCTGTCTACAGTTGATGACAAATAGAAGCATAGGATTATAGAATCCTTCAGAGGAGCAATACGACTGCAACAAATGCCTTGAATGAAGAATTCAAGTTGTGAACTGGGCCATTTCTGCTTGGTCTCAGGAAGGGATAGTAACGTTACTGTTTTGTGGGAAATTTACTTTGAGTCTTACTAGGTCTTGGGCTAAGTCTTCAGCTGGGCACAGCATGAGAGTTCATTAACTTACATTAAACTACACCAGTTTATGCAACTGGAAGGATTAGTCCATTATACTCTCTTTCAAACAGCTTAACATCACTGAAGTACATTTCTGGGAATTCCAAAACATTATGTGGAGAAAGGACAAGAAGTATCAAAACTAAGGCTCTGATTTATTTGATTTAATCACTTCTTCCTTTTTCTTTTTTTTTTTCTTTTTATTTTTTATATGCCTTTCAGTAGTACTTCCAACAAGAGTAATGGGAACACAGAATGACCAGCTGCTGCAATCAAGACATGATACAAAAAGATGCTTCAGATTTCGACTTTCATTTACATCTGAAGACATGACCCATTGCTCAAGCATGGCAGCTGCAAAGGGGTGTAATCGTTCTTTTGGCTCTAAATTCAAGTGATCGTGATGGGCTCAGGGCAATCCTGCTGTATTCACATGTTGAAATAGGCATACAGCTAGGAAATGCATTTTAGAAGAATAACTCTCTTCTGGGTGTTCTACATATCCGAAGAAGACCAAGGAGTAGACATTGTTGCAGAATAAAAATATGGGAGAGCTGCAAGGTGCACTGCTCCTTCAGCAGAACATCCAAGAAGTCATGTTCACTCTGCACAGCTTCCTTCAACGGAGGTTTAAGTAGTAATTACTGAATCCTTCTATCTCATTGATACCAGAAGGTGCTTAGAAAGTAAAGGCCAAACTCAGTCCAAAGTAAGTCAGAGGAGTTATGTCTACTGTCATCTAAATGGATTTGGCCTCAGATATTCAAAGTAAGTATTGCATGAAAAACCAGAGAAGATCATATGTTCATTATGTATGGCTTCCGTTATATACGTAGTATGCATATTTTCTGTAGGTACTCTTATACACAAGCTGTGGATGCTCAATTTTTGGCTGCATTGCTACTTGGAAATGTCCCATAGTGTTTGATAAGACCCAGATGGCAACCAGATGGCTTCATGTAGCTCTTTGGAAGTGCTGCTGCAGACTGGGAGTAAGAAACTGAAGTAAGTCTACAAACAACTCCCTCTCTTTCTCATAACTTCTATTAATACTGTATCCCATTGTTAAATGATGATAGATGTTTAGGGGTTTGCAGATAATTTTCCCATTTCATAAATAACAAATTCACTCTGATCCAGAGTTTAAGCACTTTCTTAAATTGTCTTTTTTGCCTATTTGGCATACTATGCATTGTCAACTTGGAGACAGTCATAAACTCAAAATTGATACCAAAATCCAGAAATATTAAACTATCTTCGGGGTTTCCAAGATTTTAGGAATATAAAAAATTCTGCTACAATTGACTGACCCCTTTATAAAAGCTCTCCCCTTGACCATACATTTTTAAGGGGAAAGGTTTGCTCACTTGCACTAACCAGCTAACAGATGATATGTAGGCAAATAACATACAGGCAAACCCATCTTTTGGAAGTCTTGGCTCTGACACCAGTGACTAGATCTCAAGAGAATTTCTGAATAAAACCTTATCCCAGCTACAGCAATGCAAACAGAGAACTAACTTAGTTGCCTTTTGTTAATAACACCCCTTCCTGAACCAAGAATTACAAAAAGAGTTTTAACGTTTGTCCTACAGTACTTTTCCAGACACAATCTGTTTACGATAAGAAAGAGAAGTTACAGGATGGTGATGATTCACACGATCATGGTATTTTCCAGTCACATGCGAAGACAAGGTAATGATTACACTGCTTCTTCCAGTCACACATCAGGAACTCATAGCAGAATTTGAGCCAATTTTTTTCATTTCTTAACTCCATTGGCTGGCCCAGCACTTCTGTAAGTCACCACGCTCTTCTCTTAACAGGAAAACCTCTTATTAGGCAGAAGGACTAAACGATCATTTAGCATAACCTGTAATACCAGATGTATTTCTTCCTCTCTCACATGCTGTTATAGTTTGCAGTCAAAGAAAATATGCTGATGGAAAGATTTAGAGATTGAAACAAGTCTTGGAATATTTAAACATTACTATTCTAACAGTGTTATGTTGCCATGAGAAGTTAACATACCCTGATTTCTAGATTTCTAGATCTGTGCAAATTCTATGTATTTATAGGAGTTTCTTTTGGGAAGTTCTTCATAAAAATTTGATGGCTTCACATGGATCACATTTTCTCATCTTACTACTGCTTCCTAACGTTCGTCACCAATTTACTGTGAAGTTTTTGTTTCACCTCATTTTAGAGTCTATAATGCAGTCATCGCCTCTGCATCATACAATAAAACAAACTACTTTCATGGTGATACCTGGCACAAACATTTCATAACTGTTTTAATTTAATGATACCAAAGCTTCTTGGAATCAAAATGTATTGCTCTGTGAGGAAAAAATTAAATATTTTCAGCTCTACAAACAAAGGATACATTATACTGTTTTGTAGTTAAACACATCAGACATTTATTAAGGAGAAAAACAATTACATGAGATAATGAGTGTGCATTGATAGGGAGTGTACGTGTGTGTACACATGAAGGAGATTCGGGACAGAAAGGCAAAAGAATAGAGGGGAAACATCTGTGGTGGATAATAGATTTAAATGAAGGAAAGTACTAACACTCAGAATGAGAATCAACATTTTCTTTTAAATATCACAACTGCCATTTTGATGAGAGAAGACCCCGACACAATTACATTCACTGAAGCTTAAATCATTTAGTTGAATGTTAATATTTTTATGATTTGGTATTTTGAATCTGTCCATTCTGTTAATGAACTTCTGTCTAAAGATTCATCTCTTCATCATCACTCTACTACACAGTGTTAATATTGCATGTTTTAATGGCTTCTGCCCTGTCTTGAATATTTGCTTTCTGAGTGTTTCCCATTACTAACTATTCTGAATTTTAATTTTTGTGTGGTTTAAGCTGCTTGTACTTATTAAGAATGTAATAAAATCAGTAATAGGGAAGATCCAAAATAGCTCTGGAAAGTCCCTTCAGAAGCATTTGTTTTCTGCTTTCATACTGCCATCTTGAGTACAAGTATTAAAATAACAGTTACTACATATCCTTGCCGTCACGCCTTTTGTTTTCTTCCATTAAAATATCATTTTACGCGCTCGAAAGTGGATTTTATATACTGGCAAATTAAAATAGTTGCACTTTATATACTAGGAGGTAAATACATGGAGGAGAACCAGGTTCTCTGTGATGACTGTTCAGTTCACCACAGCATCATATTGAAAAGATAGCCATACATTAACATGTTAATTTGCCTAGTCATATATATTGCCTGGAACAAGTATTTCCATTTTCATCAAAGCCCAAGAAATATTTGAAGCAGTATTTTTTTTTGTTTGCTGTATTCTCCAACACAAAGATTTATTTGTAGATCTCTGAATCGCTAAAATATAGGAGAGGATTCTAGTTTGTAAACACGGAAAAATTATTTCCCCATAGGTTTACATGGGCTGATAGTGATAGGACAAGGAGGAATGGCTTTAAACTAAGACAGGGAGATTCAGGTTAGATGTTAGGAGGAAGTTTTTCACTCAGGGGATGGTGATGCACTGTAACATGTTGCCCAGAGAGGTTGTCAATGACCCATCCGTGGAGGCATTCAAGGCAAGGCTGGATGTGGCTCTGGGAAGCCTGGTCTAGTGGTTGGTGACCCTGTCCAGGGCAAGGGGTTGAAACTAAATGATCTTTGAGGTCCTTTTCAGTCTAGGCCATTCTATTATTTATATTTTCATATTCTTATATTCTACATAGAGTATGTCCTGTTCTTTATTTTGCCACCATGTTCCAGGAGTAAGGGTCTGCCTCATGGTGCCAAGCTTCAATTTTCAAAGTTGGCTAGTGATTTAGAAACTAACACAACCTAATTCTCAGAAAGTTTTGAGCTACCTGGTCTCCCATCAGACTGCCTTTAGGGCATTCACAGGCTGCTGGTTGAGGTGACTGAGATGCTGTGGTTTAATGAATTGCCAGTGATCTTGCTGCTCATACGGCAAGTTGAAATAGCTGATCTTGTAGTAACAAGGACTCAATTATGATAGTACGATAATGGGCAACACATTAATATATGTCTAAAAGGATAAAGCTTTGCTGTTCTTGTTTATCAGAGCTGGATCTGATGATATATCACCTGATATACATGAGTCAATGTGTTCAGCAATTATGAAAATATGAAAAAGGACGATTTTCTGTAAGGCTGCATTGAGTTAACAACAAAGCTTCTGGTAAATCAAGAAANAAAGAGAAAGAGAAAGAGAAAGAGAAAGAGAAAGAGAAAGAGAAAGAGAAAGAGAAAAAGAGAAAGAAATAGAGAAAAAGAAAGAAAGAAAACAAAAAAGAATAAGAAATAACAGAAAAAGAAATCTAAGTCTTTGATATTCATACAAAGAGCACCATATCATAAACATAACTAAACATATATGTTTAGTTATGATTAAGAGCAATTCAGCTGTATTAAGAACAATAAAAGTCTGTGTGCAAGGAAAGGCTGTACTTTAAAAGGATGATTGAAAAATTAGATCTTGTAAGTTCCCCAGTTATCTCAGTCAAATAAAACGACAGCTATTAGAGAATGACTGTAATTTTTGTGGTCACTCTGACTTTCTAATAAAAGAATGTATGCACAGATCTCATTTTTTTAATCAGGTTTCCTTCTTCACTTCAGTAAATCATGGATTGACCACGTGGAACTCAAATTATATTCTTGCTCACTTATTTTACTTGTGATTGTGCTTAATACAGGCAGAAAATTCTAACTGAATGTTAAATGTATAATCAAACAAACCCCCTGTCTGAGTGGGCAGGAGAGGCAGACGAGTTATATCATTGTGAAGTTTCTTCTCAGCACAAAGAGAAGAAGAAAAGAAAAATGACTTTCTAACAGATAGACAGCAAGGAGCATTCTAAAAGTGTCCCAAAAGATAAACAGATGTTGTACTAAAAATATCTGACGTCAGNAACAAGTATTTCCATTTTCATCAAAGCCCAAGAAATATTTGAAGCAGTATTTTTTTTTGTTTGCTGTATTCTCCAACACAAAGATTTATTTGTAGATCTCTGAATCGCTAAAATATAGGAGAGGATTCTAGTTTGTAAACACGGAAAAATTATTTCCCCATAGGTTTACATGGGCTGATAGTGATAGGACAAGGAGGAATGGCTTTAAACTAAGACAGGGAGATTCAGGTTAGATGTTAGGAGGAAGTTTTTCACTCAGGGGATGGTGATGCACTGTAACATGTTGCCCAGAGAGGTTGTCAATGACCCATCCGTGGAGGCATTCAAGGCAAGGCTGGATGTGGCTCTGGGAAGCCTGGTCTAGTGGTTGGTGACCCTGTCCAGGGCAAGGGGTTGAAACTAAATGATCTTTGAGGTCCTTTTCAGTCTAGGCCATTCTATTATTTATATTTTCATATTCTTATATTCTACATAGAGTATGTCCTGTTCTTTATTTTGCCACCATGTTCCAGGAGTAAGGGTCTGCCTCATGGTGCCAAGCTTCAATTTTCAAAGTTGGCTAGTGATTTAGAAACTAACACAACCTAATTCTCAGAAAGTTTTGAGCTACCTGGTCTCCCATCAGACTGCCTTTAGGGCATTCACAGGCTGCTGGTTGAGGTGACTGAGATGCTGTGGTTTAATGAATTGCCAGTGATCTTGCTGCTCATACGGCAAGTTGAAATAGCTGATCTTGTAGTAACAAGGACTCAATTATGATAGTACGATAATGGGCAACACATTAATATATGTCTAAAAGGATAAAGCTTTGCTGTTCTTGTTTATCAGAGCTGGATCTGATGATATATCACCTGATATACATGAGTCAATGTGTTCAGCAATTATGAAAATATGAAAAAGGACGATTTTCTGTAAGGCTGCATTGAGTTAACAACAAAGCTTCTGGTAAATCAAGAAACATTGTTCATAAACAGACAGTCCCTTGGAAGAAAGAAAAAGAAAGAGAAAGAGAAAAAGAGAAAGAAATAGAGAAAAAGAAAGAAAGAAAACAAAAAAGAATAAGAAATAACAGAAAAAGAAATCTAAGTCTTTGATATTCATACAAAGAGCACCATATCATAAACATAACTAAACATATATGTTTAGTTATGATTAAGAGCAATTCAGCTGTATTAAGAACAATAAAAGTCTGTGTGCAAGGAAAGGCTGTACTTTAAAAGGATGATTGAAAAATTAGATCTTGTAAGTTCCCCAGTTATCTCAGTCAAATAAAACGACAGCTATTAGAGAATGACTGTAATTTTTGTGGTCACTCTGACTTTCTAATAAAAGAATGTATGCACAGATCTCATTTTTTTAATCAGGTTTCCTTCTTCACTTCAGTAAATCATGGATTGACCACGTGGAACTCAAATTATATTCTTGCTCACTTATTTTACTTGTGATTGTGCTTAATACAGGCAGAAAATTCTAACTGAATGTTAAATGTATAATCAAACAAACCCCCTGTCTGAGTGGGCAGGAGAGGCAGACGAGTTATATCATTGTGAAGTTTCTTCTCAGCACAAAGAGAAGAAGAAAAGAAAAATGACTTTCTAACAGATAGACAGCAAGGAGCATTCTAAAAGTGTCCCAAAAGATAAACAGATGTTGTACTAAAAATATCTGACGTCAGCTTTCTGGGGATGGGTCAAATTTAGGCATTTATCATTGCTCCTCAGTATCTATGGTAGATCTTGAAGTTATTCTTGGCATTAATCACCTTTTCAAACTTACTTTTTTTTTTTCCCCATTAAATGCCTTTTTAAAAATAAACTTGCTTTCTCAAAAGCACATATTTGAACAAGTTGCTTTTCATCCTCACATGTTAAGTGAAGTATGTCATGAATTAGCCAACAGTTGACAGTAGCGTTTGGGAAATAAATGTTTGCTCAGCAAGTACCACATCTATTCTTGGATGTGTTTTGAACTGGACAGAGAAGGGCACAGTCCACAGGAAGCTGTTATTCTTAACATAGCCTGTAGGATAGGTAAGAGATAAGCCTAGGCTAGAGAACTGTGCTCTGTAAAATAAATAAATAAATAAATAAATCACTTAGACTTGCTTTTATCCTGTAAATTGGCAACAGAAGTGGCCTGTCTAGTTTTTAGCATCATAGTAATTATATCACTGAATATAAATGAGTACCATAACGTCATAAGGATTATGCAACTCCAGGATTGTCATCAATAATTCCTTCTATTACAGATAACCACACCTAAACAAAACATATTATGAAGTTATGAATATTGCTACTAAACTGTAGAAAATTGTGCATGCATTTATAAAAACACCAAAGATGACTCAACTTGCATCCAGCTGCCTAGATCAAGTGGCCGTGTTTTCAAGCACTGCACTGTTCCTGCTGCTTAACAGCTGCAAAAATCTGGACAATCTTGTTAAGATTTATGTAGTATGAACCATTAACCAGTCAGAACTTTTCAAAACTAGCCCATGTTTGCAAACATCATAACTTGTTCCTTCCCTTTCTACCTTTGGTTTACTTCAGTCTCTGGCTGCTACTGACAATTACTGTCTTACTGCTTAACTGGAATCTGTATCTATCTTTTTCCTATTTAGATTGTAAGTTTGGGGAGTAAGAATCATCTTTTTGTTCTGTCTTTATACAGTGTCTAATACAAAGCAGATCATAATATGATTCTGCTATATACTTAAATAAGTCACTGCTCTTGCCCAACAAAGACAAAAAAAAATGGTTTACCCAAGTTTACCTTCAATAATAAAGAAAAAGAACTTGAAATGCTGGAAGAATTACATCAAGAATTTGCAGAAGCCATTCTCACAATACAGACTCTGTGTTGCAGCTTCAGCAGTTGTGCTTTAAAAGGGTAGAAATCAAACACTGATAGTATTCCATTATAGGTACCCAATTTGACAAAAATGAAGGTGCTGGAGAGTGCAAAAAGAACAAGATATAGATGTTTAGAACTTGAAAGGAAGTGGAATAGTTAAATCTAAGAAAGAGAGATCCTGCAGAGTGCACGTAATAACCATACAGGATGTAAAACAGTAGAGAAGATGACAGGAACAGTAAGAAATTCATTTTTGCTGAAGTTGGCACAGTTGTCTAGCTAGGATGATAAAACACTGGAGCCTAAGCATGCTATGAAATTTCCACTGGAGTGTCTCATGCAAACTTTCCAAATATCTGGCAAATGTTTCACCCTCCTCTGTTCAGCATCTTTCCAATGATTTCTAACAGCTCATCCCTATGTATTTCAGTGGTGTCCAGGAGAAGACACGCTGAACTAAAGTAATTTTTAGACTATCTGATCTGCAACTACTACAGTCTACCTATGCCATTCAACACTTTCAGTTGGCACAAAAGGAAATGTCCATAAATACATAACTACAACACCTCAGGGAGTAGAAGGGAGATGCAAATCAAGAAAAAGCTTAAAGATGTGTATTTAAAATATATATTGTTATTCAGCATGTGCAGCAGATTCAAACCAAGACATTAAGGTCAAATCAGTGAACCATCAGGAGGAGGGAGTGATCTGTAATAAGAACAGTGGTAACCTTCCCATTGCTGAGAGCTGTTAAATAACAAGATTATGGTCTAAGTTTCAAGAAAACATCTGGACTATGTGGGACCACATAAAGTCCTACATCTCCACTGACAGTGACCTTGAAGTGGTCCAACAAAATATTACTACACAGATTCTTTTACAGTGTGTTACCTTCATGGAAAGACAGAGACAAGGAAGGTTTGGGAAAGGTGGTCACATTAATATGTATTGGGAATTTATTTAAAATTCTGATCTGAAATATTCTGAATTACCTTGTTCAGTACTATACATTTTAAGGGGCAAAAAAACCCCAACAACAGAGTAGAAGACAAAGTAGAAAAGGAAAATGGAGGTATGACAAAATTACAACACTAATGAGCAGAAATGATGCATCTAAATCCCGTCCAAATTCAAAGAACAAGGGGACAGTTCTACATAGGGCTCCAGTGAATAGGCTCCTGCAGAACAAACTTTCATAAATATTCAAATGACAATTCTCTGCAGGAAACTGTGGAATAGTTGGTAGTGAAAATGCAGGCTGTCATGCTCCGAGACTGCACTGCATGCACTTAATCTATGCATTCTTCAGTTTATACATCAGTAATTTAAAAAAAAATCATCTTTCTAATTAAAATAAGTGAAACCAGATGTAAAATTTTCTGTGAATGTAGTTAAATTACAAGTTTTCTACTTTCTTTCCTAGTATTCTGGCAAATAAGCTCACTGGTAGGTCTGAAGAAAGAGAAAAGGTTGTGAAATACGTAATATGAGAGGGAGCAGTGAAACACAAACACCATGACTACAAAGACTCACCTGACATTGAAAAGATTTGATTTTTATATCTATGCAAAACTGAGCAGCATTATTTCAATTTCAAAACGGATTCAGGGCTTGGCATGCTCCTGTGCTGTGCTGCAGAGACCACTTGATGGTAGTGTTGTGCAGCAGCCTTGGAAGCGCAGCCTCGGAGCAGGGCTGCCAGGCCTCATTCTTGGCAGCTAGGACAGTGAGTGTGAATGCAAGCAGTCCCTGTGTTCTACAGCTCATGGCTGCCCTCTAACTAACAAACTAACAAGAATAGCAAAGTATAACCAAATCGTATTCTGTGCCCACCTCGCTGGAACCAGAAATAACTGAGGTTCAGTTTGAAGTCATTTAAACAAATTTGTACTGGTTGCAAGATCATACCCAGACAGCAATGGTCAATAGCTCAATTTCCAGACGGAGACCAGTGACAAGAGGTGTCCCCCACGGACCAATGCTCTTTAGTATCTTCATCAGTGACACTGACAGTGTATCCTCAGCAAGTTTGCAGATGACAGCAAACCCTGGGGTGCAGTTTACACACCAGAGGGACAGGATGCCATCCAGATGATCTAGACAGGCTTGAGCAGTGGGCCCAGAAAACCTCATGAGGTTCAACAAATCCAAGTGCAGTGTCTTGCACCTGGGTTGAGGCAATCCCCACGGTCAGTATAAGCTGGGGGATGAAAGGATTGAGCACAGCTCTGCTGTAAAGGACTTGGGGGTACTGGAAGATGGCAAGCTGGACATGAAACAGTGGTGTGCCTTTGTAGCCTAGAAAGCCAGCTGTGTCCTGAGCTGCATTAAAAGATGCATGGTCAGCAGACTGAGGAAAGTGATCCTGCCCCTCTATTCTGTGCTGGCAAGGTCTCACCTCGAATACTGTGTCCAGATGTGGAGTCTTTGGTACAGGAGAGATGTAGACCTGTTGGAGCACATCCAGAAGAGGGCCACAAAAATGATCCAAGGGATGAAACATCTTCTATACAAAGACAGGCTGAGAGAGCTGAGACTGTTCAGCCTGGAGAAGAGAGGGCTCCAGGGAGACCTGAGAGTGGCCTTTAGCATCTAAACTGAAAGAAAGGGAAAGGCTCTTTAGAAGAGTCTCTTGTCATAGAACAAGGGGAAATGGTTTCAAACTAAAATAGGGGAGATTTAGACTTGGTATAAGGAAGAAGTTTTTTACAATAAAGGTAGTGAAGTACTGGAACAGGTTGCCAGAGAGGTGGTGGATACCCTGTTGCTGGAGACATGGTCGGACTGGAGGGGGCTCTGAGCACCCTGATCTAGCTGTACGTGTCCCTGTTCATTGCAGGGGAGTTGGGCTAGATGAGCTTTAGGGGTCCCTCCCAGCATAAACCATTCTATAGTTCTGTGATTGTATACCAAGCATCAGAAATATGTTTATGCAATTTCTTCCAACTTTCTAAAGGGAGTGAAATATTTCAGGCTCCTCATAAAACAGTCCATGCTAAAAATAAGCTAGAGGTGTTCCTGTAACTGATCGCTTTTCATATTGCCAAAGATAGAAAATCTACCTTTGGCCTACCTTCTCTCTTTGTCTGGTTAATATTGTGTTGAACAGGTTGCTGGAATAAGGAGAGCAACCTGGCAGAACAAGAAATCATTGTAGTCTTACCACTAATCGCAAAGTGGGATAAATTGGCCCGGCCTGAACATGCTACTTCAACTAAGATGTGTAAAGTAGCAGGAGCTACCTGGTTTAAAGTGAAACTGGCTACTTTCCCTCTGCACTGGGACACTGACATGCTTTCAATATGTATTGCCCACTGAGATAAAACCACTTCAGTTTTTCAGTGTGTGGATCACTCTAATGTTGGCAGGGCTGATTTAAGAAGCCTGGAGGCCTTGAGCCTTGCATGAGGAGCTATGCGCAGACTTTCATCAGGAGTAGGATGTAGTTAGTACTCAGGCAATCCCAGGCAGCTGGACATGGTTTCAAGTCATAACTGCCTCAGATCTGAGAATTTCAGATACTACAGTGCTGTGGTAGCAAGTGCTCCAAAATATGCAGTTTTTAAAAACTGCAAAAATCCTGTAAAATCTCGTGGGAAATTCCTACAACCCCGTCTTCCATGCTAGCTGATAATCCATCATCTTTCTAAGCTGCTTACATCCTCACACCATTTTGTTTTTTTTTTTTTTACATTGGTCAATGAAAAGGGGCAGAACATACTGGCATCCAACCATCCAGCAGTGATGCTGTGGATAATGTCTACTAGCCCTTCTTGTGCTGCAAATCCATTCTGCACACTCTACACACAAAGTATCTCACGAGAGCCTGTAAGTCTATCGATGCCTCACATTGCATTGAATGGTTCTCTATCTCCTCCTAGTGGATGTAATACTGCAGACTTTTGGCTGAAGCGAGCAATTTCACTTCTGTTCTCTGCTACACACTTGAGTACAAGCTGACAAGCAAAAGGGGGCTAATTAACCACACAGTCCAGCTGAACTGTTGCTCAGTAGTTTGATAAAAAAGGCCATTTGACAATCTTGTATGGTGCATGCAGACACTTTTTTTATATTCTCACAGATTTTTCTAATCATGTCTTTTATAGACAAAATTAATTGAGAATTCAAAGCATATCTCAAGTTACAACATTTGGAAGCATGGAACAGTTACAGTGGATTCTTTCCTAGGTGAAACTATTACAAGAATGTGTCTGGAGAACGATCTCATTCAGCCATCAGGCACAGGAAGATGCTGATAATTGGCAGAAAACTTTCATAGGTAGACACCTAACTTTGGTTCGGTGTCCAATATTAGTTGACTGTCTGAGCACAGAAAAGTAGGATAAAATGTATTAAGTGCACCTAATGTGCTTATCACTTAAATGAAACATCTTATAGATGCTATTGCTCTTGTTCTTTAAGTCGATGTTATAGAAAGTCATATATGACAAGAAGAGCATGAGTTTCAAGCTTTACAGAAGATAAAAAATCTTATGTGCAGAGACTTAATAAAAATCTTATTATAATAGTGCATTTCTAATGATACTACTTAGAAGCAGAACATGTTACCAAGTTCTTACATGTAGATCTCAGCCTAGTACCAGTAAACTCCACTGGCTTTGCAGTTGTAGCAAGAAGGTGCATTATGCAATGGTATGACAAAGGACAGAAATTGCACACAAAGGCTAGGAATGTTGCTTTCACACAGATACTGAAGTAGTTCATTAGCCACGCACACTGGCAGCAGATTTATCTCAGGGTCTCCTTTGACCTGCAAGCACAATTAGTGATCAAACAAGAAAGCAATTATCTAATATATGGAACACAGTCAACACCTCCACCAAGCCTTAATTAGTTCAGACTATAGAATTAGAGATGTTTCAGTGCTTGTGAAGTTACTGTTAGATGTCAGAAATTATCACATTTTGCTATTAATGTAGATTCCAAATGATATTGGATTTGAAATATATATATATATGCACATATATATCCCTCATTTTTCAGGATCAGTAAGTAAGAATTGATATGAAACAGTTATGAATGCTTGCCAAGTACCTATATTAATCAGTTCTATTCAGTATGTTAATATATTTATGATAAAGTGACTCCCATAGAATATGTTTCTTGGCATTCAAATTGGAAGATGAGTGAACTATAACATAATGAGGAAACATGTTTATGACAGCAGTGGAGCATTACAGCTTTTAACTAATCATTTCTGAACAGCTGTATTTATTTATATGTATATCAGCTGGTTAAACTGGTCACTATCAAAATTAGATTTGGAGGCTGACCCCTCATGAACTTCCGTATTTTCAGAATGTTTTAAAATATAATATCCCCAAATACAAATATTTTTTCCAGATTAATTAACAATTTTTCTTCAGGAGTATTTAGAAGTTACTGAAGCAAAATCTGTAGTCATCATTACTATGTAAATGACTATAAAAAAAAAATTAATTGTTTCCACAATTTTTCAATTGCCAGCATGTTCTTCATAACCAGAACTGGAAACCTGAGCTAGTTCTTATGATAATGTACAACTGCAGTGTAATGTTAGTATTTTCTGTCTGGAACTGTTAGATGGCCATTAGATGGCCTTCTGGCAGCAGTACTACTGAAGGCCCCTTTCTAACTTTGTTTGCACTTTTGGAGTAAATTAAGCTCTGTAACATGCTATACTTGAAGTAGACCTAAGAAATACTGTAGGCTGTTTGGTCACAAAGTCTGTGGTTTACTAAACTGGATCCTTTGTTTGAGGTAGCATGTAAATTGCCTTAAACATTTTCCCATACTAAAAGCTGCAGTTGGGATGTAGTGCTAGCAACAGATTTGCTTGCAGGTCAGACTTTTAACCTCTTTCTGTTCCAGCCAAACATAGAGTTTATACGCCCCATCGGTTTTAATCTGCAATTCCTACAGTCGCGTGTGTTGTATAGTAGGCTTGTATTGTAAAACACAGCTCTTGCGAATGGTATGGTTTACACTTTCAATCTTAAGCTGCAGCCAGTTAAATTTTCACACATTGTCAAAAGAAGCCACCACAATGGAAACAAATTCCCAGCAATACCATACATAACTGCAGAGGCTGTTGCAGCTGTAAGTACAAATAAACTTCCACAGTAGATGCTTAATTTACTGGAGTCCGGTATCTGACTCTAGCAGTACCTATGAGGAGATATTTCAAGGCATTTAGAAGGCCTTAGCCTGTATGAATTACTGCAGAGAAAGAAAGCAAACTTCCAGACAAAATTCCTTTAGAGATTTTCCCCCAGAGAATGCTTTATTGTCCACAAGGCAGTCATCGCTCCACATAATCAAACTAAAAACCACAGAGGAACCAGGCCAGGCAGAAAGGGAGTGGACCCTTTCTAACCCCGTTTCCCATTTCTTTTGTAATCTGTCCCCATAGTGGTAGTGCACATCAGCTGGAGCCGATTAACCCTCTACTATTTGAAAGCTGTCATTCACTATATTGCCCAGAGAGGAAGTTTCCTTCTAATTTTGAAAGTTAATTTTTGTTTACTTTGAAGTCAAAAAGCTTTTCAGCTTTCCTGTATTGTTTTGCAACGTGATTCTGATAAAAACTATTAGTCTAAAGCTAATGAGCATAAAATGTTCATTTCCCCCTATTTACTTTTCCTCTATCCACATCACTTAATTTCTCTTTTTTTAGGCTTGACTTGTTCCCACCTGAACACCTCTCTGTTTTTCCTTCATATGTCTCCCTTGTCAGAGCTTTGAAGATACAAAATACAGAATTAATAATCAAAGTCCATATATCTGTTATGTAAGTGCTGAGTTTTACAGGTACTAATGAGAAAAAGGTTATATATCCTAGACAAGATTTGTATTTGTACAGAAATATTTGCAATATCATCCACAGTGTGATTTGGGAACAACCCAATTAAAGCACAGGGTTTTTTTGATTTAGCATAGTCATTGTATATAGAATACTTACTTGCTGTATGTTCCAGTTTGGATCAATGAAAAAATCTTTACAAAATTTCAAGCAGTCTCAATTTATTGGCATAGTCACTACGAATTATCTAGCTATATCAATATTTGTAAATCTGTAAGTGCGGACAGGAATGCTTCTGTCCTTACACTATGAAGGTGCTCAGTTTAGCTCTAGTGCTATAAATCATTGAAATCCTTGCCATGAATACTAACATACCAAGGTATATTATCTAATAACTACAATAAATGTAGCTTAATGTCATAATAATCAAATGCAAAAAACACAGCTATCAAAAATTTATATTAGCTGGTTTACTTTGTATTTTATGCCTTTCCCTATCATTGCCCATAGTTTACCCTCTACCTTCTGTCTGCATAAGATTTTTCCAGCTCTCCTTTGCTTTCTCCCAAGATTGATTTTTCTCCCTTCCTATCCTTTTCAACCAAAAAGCAGTCTCGGGAAAACTGAATATTTTTCCCCAGGCTAGAGCTGCAGCTCTTGTCTCCACAAACAGTTATCCTTACAAATGCCAGCACGAGGAAACCCAAGCCATTATCAGCGCTGCTGCTCTCCATCCCCCAGATGCACAACTTGCTGGCGGCTGTTTCCACCTGCTCCTGACAGGAGTCTGCCCTTGCTGTACTCCGATTGGGATGGGGAAAAACAAGCCATTTGCCATTCCTGTTATTTTGCTGATGGATATAAGTTTGGCCAGGAAACAGCTATTTACATTACCTTCAGTATTTCACTGATTAAATAAAATTACTTTAAATGCAATGGCAGCTGTAGCAGTCTCATCAACCATCCCTTTCTTCAGTTAGCAGCTGGCTACCTGCTTTTCAGCACTGGGCTTCATAGCAGTGTGAAATGCAGTGTGTCCAGTTTCACATAACTTACAGCGACCCCTTCCTCAGCTCCCTCGTGTCTCCCACACAACCTTTCCCTGAGATGCACACAGCTCCTCACAGCACCTGCTATGTGGGCAGTGCAGGGCGGGAGAAGCTGTGCCCACCAACAAGACAGCTGCCACTCTATGGTTGGGTGAGGTGGGCTAAGCTGCTGTCCTACAGTGTGGCGGCCGTCTTGTTGGTGGCCACAACTTTGCCACAGAATGTCATCCATCTTGTTGGTGGGCACAGCTTGATTGCAGAGTGGCGGCCATCTTGTTGGTGGGCACAGCTTTGCTGTCCCTGCAAAACAGAGGCAGTAGCAGCCACCTTTATTCTGGGCAGGTTTGCAGCAAGTGCTTTTTGAAAAGCCTATTTTGGCATCTTTCGTAGCTGTATGTTGTGCTCAGGTGCTGCTCACATGCAGATGAGGAAGTAAAGGGAGCACCTGAACCATATTGGTGCGGTGTTAAAGTGTGGGGTGTCATTTCCATGTTCTTGAAATTTGTCAGCCAAAATTGGATCTAGGGTCAGATCTGGCATTCAGTCATGTACAACAAAATCTGATTGTCTTAGAGAGATGGAATTTTCTTTGCAATGACTGGTTGTTTTTCCTAAATTGCCTTGGCATATAGTAAAAGGGACTGAATATACATGGATTGACAGGTAACTCATGTATCCAGGACAGACATGCCAGACCTCCCTGGGAATGTATTGATCTGTGCTTCAGCTTCAGGAACAGAGAGAATCTGACTAGATTTACTCATTGCTGACTTGTGCAAGTCCTCCTGCTTGTACGTGATGCTGCTGTCTGAGGTGGCAGGAGCCACCATTTAGAGATGCACAGAGGCTTCCACAGAGCACACAACCCTGTAAAAAACAGCATTTCTAGATGTGAACTTGCTCTTTCCATACTTTGTGTTGATTAGGAGGATCCTGTATGTATTTCTCAAAAGATGCAGATGATATTTCTTAAAGCTGTATGGACTCTCCAAATAGGCACAAACAAGCTCTGGGTTATGAACTATTATGTATAGTTGTGTATTTCTTCCTCCTGTTATAAATGGCTTACTCTGCAATGCCTTTATGAGCTGGAGATTTATTGACGGTATAGATCTGGAAACTAAAACACTATTTGTTGGTTTATTAGGCTACTAGTTGGGAGGGAGATATGGTGGTATGGAAGAAGTAACTTATTTTGTGGTGGGAGCACAAATAACTGTAGCATATAGCACAGACTAGGTAAAGACTGAAAAAAAAAATATTGCAAAGCTTTGCATTACAATGAGCATGTATTGTAGTATTTTGTCTTGTATGCTTGAGCATATGCTCAAACCTCTCTTTTGTTTGTTGAGCACAGTGAAGTGTGTGTGCTACTGCTGTCTGGAGCTGAGCTTCACGTGTGGCCATTAAAAGGGTGAGATGGCACCTGAACTGACCTGTGGCCCTGCCTTCCCTTTCTGATAGCATTCTGGGGCCCAAAGGAGATTTCTTTGTAAGAAATAGTAAGTTGCTCATTCAGGCAATATCTGGACATTTGACTTTCTTCACTTTACACAGAAAACCAGTTGTATCTAGAGGCTCACTCCAGTGGTGATAGCTGCAGTAAAAAATACAAGATACTGAACCCAGGAAGGAGAAAAGAATTAACTATTCCATTTCAGTTGCTGTCACTATTGCACTGCGAAGTCAACAAAGAACCTGTGGTGCCCCACAGAAGCATCTGGAAACACAAGGTGGGTGATTGGCCAAAGGCAACCCACGTAATATCACCTTACATTTTTCTAAGGGTGCTCAAAGAAGAAGGTAATGCAGGGTAGTAAGCACACTGAAATTCTTACCAAAGCTTATGTTCTGCCAGCATCGCTATTTAAACAGCTCCTTAGATTACTATATGTAAATTTCAAAGAATGGGTTACGAAAAGTAAAAGCAACGAATATTTTTTAACTGGATTTTCTCACCTAGTTAAGTCATGGGTAAATAATATTTTCCAGGTCTCTAGTGTAATGTACAAAAAGCCATAACCAAACAGAAAATATCATAAAAGAAATACAAAAAATGCTGTCTTTTTAAGTACTGCCTTACTGTCTGATCAGTCAACAGAAAGGACACGCAAACTTTCCACTATTCTTATAAAATGAAAAGGTAAAAATGAGCTAGGTCATCTCCCTGTGCCCCAGACTTCGCCTTTTGCCCCAGACTGCAGAAGCAAAGTGAAAGCAGAGTGGTGGCAAGTTCCCCCTTGTTTTTTGCTTCTTGGGATAGGAAGTATTTTTTAGGACTAACTACCTATATTATCTCAGATGCTTAAATCAGTACCAATCTAACTAGTATTGTCATTTCCATCAGTGAGATGAATATTCAAAATATGTTTCTTCCTTACACTGGAAACTGCTCATCTACTCTTCCTTCCACTTAAGATTCAGCCTACTTTAACCTTTCAGGCTAACCTTAAAGACCCTGGACAAGAACCAGCTACTGAATGCATGTATGTGTGCCTGAAATCAGGTTCTTTGTAGAAGTGTTTTAAGTATGATCACTTCTTTTGACTAGCAGAGTAAAAAGCCATCCCTACCTTGGTTTAAGTTGGTATAAGTTGGTATACATTATGACATTTCCAGAAGGCAGCAAGACAAACTGACTTCATTATTTTAACTGTGAAATGACACCTGCTTCCAGAGTACCTGCCAGACTACCTTGCCTTGCTATTCTAGGATGCCAAGCTGTGGATTTTGCATAAACCTTCTTCCAAGTTTGTCCTGTTCTTCACAGGAGGATTAAGTAAGGGGTAATAGTGGGAAGGTGAGTGAGGTTAAGAGTGGGAAAACACAGCCATTTTCTCCACTCTGTTATAATACCTGAGTGCAGCTCTCATCTCCCACCTTATCCTTTCCCCATATTCTTTTGTCCATTCAGCTGATGTGGTGATTTTTTCCATTCTGCTAAAGCCATGTGCCTTGTCTGTTTCTTCTCCTCTTTCACAGCTCACTTTATGTCTTCCTGAATATATTTCCAGGAGATTTTCAGATAGAGTCTTTCAGCTCCCAGTTTGTCTGCACGTGCCATTTGACTCAGACCACTTTAACACTGCAGTTTTCTTCTTTGGATACCCCTTCCTATGACCCTGAATCTGAGGAATCTCCAGGAAACATTAGGTGTAATATAACGAACGTAGCAAAATCGAAATGAAATTGTAAAGTGAAAAGTGTACCTACAAATGTTTGGTGATAAAAATGTTGTGCAGGTTTGTAAGGTTACCAGCAATTACGTGTTTCATCCATGTCTAAACATTTCTTTGTGAAATTGAAAGATACTGACAGCCCGAATTTTTCATCAGTATGAGTGGCTGCCAGCAGCCTTCCTATGACTTCATTTCTGATTGTTAGTACTGAAGGAAAGCTACATAATATCTACAAAGCTACAGTGGGAATGCAGTCAGAGAAAGTGGTGTAATTGATCATTTCACAGACATGGGGATTTCACCAAAGACAGACTTATGAATAGACAGTCTAAGGCAATAACAGCACTTAGAAACCTTGAAATCTAATGTTCTCACACTTACAACAGCAAATGAAAGAAAGAAAAGCCATCTCTAGGACAGATAATCAAGTATCTCCAGATCAGACTGAGTTCAATGCTCTGAAGGCTTCGGATCTTGGAAGAGTGTGAAATGGCTGTGAAAACAGATTGATCTGAACATCTTTTCTTGTGTGACAGTTTAATTCCATTGATTTTGACAAACTTATTCCAGATTTGTGCTAATGTAAGGTTAGAACATGGCTTTATCACTTACTAGCCTATTTTACTAGTCTGTAAAATATCCGTCTCATAACACCTCACTGGCAACCACTTCCTTTTTTCTCTTTTTTTTCACCCTTCGATATTTCTCTTATGTAATCTAAAAATAGTGATTTAACTTGGACAGAACTGTTTAGAAATGTATGTTTCTCTTAGAAATGAGAGAAAATAAAATAGAAAATGCTGGCATCGATAAAGTGCTGGTCATCTTCAGTCTGTTCTGAGCACATACAATAAAAATAACTTCAACATACAGGAAAAAAGTCCCCAAACTTCACTAAGAGATGCACTAGTTTGCTAAGAAAGGCTTGCCTAGATTGGATTTCAGCATTACCACGCTGGATGTTACACTGTTGGATTTTTATCAGCTGTTCAAGGTAACGATCTCTTCAGCTGCCTGTGGCAGAGACAGGTTTTGCCATAATGCAGTCTCCTCTCTTCCTGCAGTACTTTGGCAGCAACAGACTTTCCTTTCTGACTTCCCCACTCCCCCTCTCCTTGCTTTATCACGAAGGGTTGCATTTCTTCTCTGGAGAAGGTATCCGTGCAGTGAAGGTGGAGAACATTGCATTTCTCATAGCAGAAGCTGGACAGAGAAATCTGTGCAGCAGCCTGTTAGCTAAGCTGAAGGAAGAGCGTGGTTGCTTGGGCAATATTCATTGCTTGAATGGTTGTTCTTGCTCTCCATTAGAGAAACAGCAGCGGACTGGATAGAAACATCTCATCTGCTGGATGTTAACGGGGAGCTGTTAGCTGAATACCATTACCTTTATAACACACAGCAGCATCAGACTGTTAATGAGTGGATCCATAAAATTCCGTAGGCAGTGTGAAACTACCTCAAACAGGAACTTCTATAGAAGGAGCACATTTAATTTCCAGTTTTCAGTTTACTTTTCTGTGGACTAAATGAAACATTCACCTCTGAATAGGTGTTTGACAAAGATCTCATTTTTTGGAGAAGATTTCTTGTTGGGCTGATGTGTATTTTGGATACTGAGAAATATTTTGATATTTCTTTCTGGTCTTTTCCTTCTCTCTATTAATTATTCTATGTGAGGTGTACTTCTACCTGCACGAGAGGCTCAGAGTGGCCCCTGTAGAATAACTCGTGCTGCAATTTGCCTTTGCCTGGGGATAGTGATGCAGGTTCAAATCCCTTTGCCATGCCACAAGGGTGCTCTAGCAACTGATGGAATGATTTAGTAAGTGCACCCTGCAGAAGCACTGCCTCATCTGGCTGTATTTTTGCAGAGTGCAATCTGATATGTGTGGCTAAAGAATGCTGGACTTGGCTGAAAGATGGCAGGGATCCTGAGCCTGTGAATCCTGAGGGATTTCCCCTATTATTGGCTTCCATGTTATGACCTGAATCTAGGAATGCTTGCAAGATGACTCAGTTTATGGTTCTTTGCTGTTGGGAATTAAGTATCTGTAAGTGGTTAGGCACTTCCAGGATTAGATTGGGGAAAAGAAAAGACAAAACTAAAGATGTGTTTGAAGGTCTTTATGTTTAAATCAGGTCTTTTTACAGATTGTTAAACATCTAAAAGAGTCTTTGTGTCTAGCCCTGAGCACCTGGGTCTACAAACTCTTGTGCAAAATAAGGGATTTTCATGAAATTTATCAAGCATGTTTACAGGATTAGACCTTAATTCCCTAATGTACCACAGTTTTGTGATTTTCTATGGGTTGAAGCTACTTTTTAGTACTAAAAGTGTTGCACTAGCATAGTAAGTTGTATACCTTATGGTTAGAGATAACTGGGACAAATACTGCTTGAAGCTTCCTTCTTTCCTTGGGACAAAGCAGCTCATTTGAAGCCTTTTTTTCCCCGGTATACTCCATACAAAGATGTGAATACCTTTTTATAACTGACTTTAACAAATTCTGGCATTTATTTCCATGAGTGCATGGAATGACACATAGATGTTTAAACCCCACACATTTTTGAAGCCTGAAACTGTGTTTGTAATTGCTTATGAAATCTATCTTTTGTAAGTGCAGACTTTTTACAAAGAAGTGCACAACAAAATTTCATTTGCAATTTACTTTTCAGCTTATATTTTTCACTGTTTCATTTATGATTTCCCAAGAGCACAAATGAAAATAATGATTTTCATAATTGCAAGCTGCAAAACATGTTTTGTCTGCCAACGTATTGATAGTCTTTACAAATAATATACATGTAATACACAGATTTTCGATGCTTTTTTTGTGTGTGTGTGTGTGTGTGAGTTCTTTCTATCTCTATGGGAACACTTTCTTGCTAATAACACATAAACACTTATTCTGTAACACACAATTAGTAAATAAATAAGTTGATCGGTTTTATTAAAATGGTGCTGTTCAAAAATCCAACCCCCATTGGAAGTGGCTAACAAAAGCATTCATCCAGTTTCATCCTACAGCAAATGACTTCAGTATTAGTTGCAGCTGCTCAGCTTTTCAGTGTGTCTTTCTCGGCCTGATGTGTCCTTTAAGAGGCAATGACACATATTGCTGCACGTGTTCAGTTGCTCTACCTTTGTGCTGCAGTTCTTTACTCTGTAAAATGTTCTCGGTACACAAAAGCAGCTGCTGAAGAAACCGCTTCGGACTGAGGGTGAAAGAACTGATGGCAGCACCAATAAGGAACTCCAGTAGAGGCTGAGAGAGTGAGACAGTGCAGAGCCACCAAAGGAGCTTCTAGGAGAAACAAAAAAATCAGCATTATTGCCAGTCATCAAAACCCCAGGTGAGACCAAAAAGCCACTTTTTGGCTGTAGATCTATGGGGCTGTTATGCTTAACTTGAAAGGGTTCACCTTAGATGATGAAATAGATTGTTTTGCAATACCAGCTGCTTTTTCCTTTCCCTCACCACTGATGAGAACGATGACTGTTTTTTTTTTTTTTTTTTTTTAAAAACAACAAAATATATCTTGGGNAACAGCAACAAAATAATTCTGGGGGGAGCTGTCTGTACCTTTTGGAAGTTTCATAGCTGGTTGTGAAGTGAATTAATTAAAAATGCCAATACAGTCAGGCTTCAGAAATGTCTGTAGCTGCCTAAGTCATCAGTGCCTCCTGAAAGTGGTGGCGGAAAGCCAAACAAGTAAAAACAGATACTTGCTACTTAATTTACAGCCTTATATTTAAAAATATTTTATTCTAATCATTTGCAGTGAGAGATTTACCCTGGAAGAGCCCTAAAAGCTCCATGTGAAACATGCACAGTTAGTTCTGTCAGTGCTCCGACTTTATTTCAGGCAGGTTTTTTTTTTTTTTTTTTTT
>VXAB01002907.1:65058-115903 GCA_013399175.1 Odontophorus gujanensis
TTTTTTGCATTGCTCTAGCCATACAGCGATCTGTAAAGGGAACCTACTCTGATACAGTTTGAAAAGTGCATTTTGTACTTGGCTCTCCCTTTGATCGAATTAATCTGGGCTTTTTTGTAGTTCTAAATGAGGCCTATGGGCTGACAATGTAGCTGTTTAAAGGGGATTTTAGGGGATAATAGCCAATGCAAATAGTGCCATGAGAATGGCAACTTGCTTTTGCACTTTCAATCACATAATAACAGCAAAGAAAGCTTTTAAAATGAATTGAAATTTTGTGGCATGCCATCTGGGATTATTTGGGGAAACAGTTCTGAATACTATGGTTGTGTAAAAGAATGGTACTATGGGGCACTCTTAAGCTGACATGTTTCAGATGGCACCCTTATGCTAACTGCTGCAAAGTTGGCTAGCATTTTTTTTATTATTTTCTTTCTTCTGGATTATCTGCAAAAAATTCTCTTTGCTGGTATTTGGGCCTGAAAAACTTTTCTATTGTTAAAGAATTCAATTCAAACCCCTTGCAGCTGCTGATCCCTTTATTGTTCCAAATGTTATGTATACGCGTCTCAGATGAATGTAGCCAAGCCTTTTAGTGCCTTAATAGGTGTCTGTATAAAGGTCATTTATTCTGCAGTACTTGTTTTAACAAAAGTTTATACACAAACAACAACTACAGCTAAAACATTCACATTAATCAATGTTCCTTGCAGTGTAAAATGCAGAGAGAAAAAAACGTAACTGGAGAAAAGTATGTCCAAACATGAGAACTCTGTGTTTAACAGTGAGGCAGCAGATATTTTAGACTCCATCATCAAAAGCTGCATGAAAAATCATTTCAAAGCTGTTCTGTGATAGAATGATTCTCGACTTTTCAGAACAGGCATGGTTTGAGTGAGGTCACTGAAAGATTTAATACATTGGAATCAGTGGAAATGTGGAAAAAATATATATCTGATTTCCCCAGTCCAATTAGTTTTGGAGCTGAGCTTTAGGCTAACCAGCACCTTGACATTTCAGTTGACATAGCTGCCTTTCTTTTTCCCTTTCCCTTTGTCTGAGTTCCAACTGGCTGCCCTTATAAACACTCCTGGAGGAATTAGGGTGCTTGTAAGTCAGGTATCTTAGATGAGAAGAACTGAGAACACTCTACTGGCATGCAAGATTTTTCTTTTTATAGAAACATTAAAATGCCATCTGTAAGGTTTAGGAATGTAGGTCGTGTCCATGGAGAGTTTAAATTTGAAGTTATGACAGATGTTGGATGGTGAATTAAAAATTTGGCTCCAAGTCTGTAAATTAACCTGGTTCCATTGACTTTCCTGGAGTTAGTTCTGCTGACACACATGTAATGAGATCAGATTCTTACTATCTAAGTACTCAGTTGAGTGCTACGGAATATAAATCCATCACTGAAATGAAGGATGGGGCTTGTCAGGAACAAAATGTGTGAGCTTCGGTGGGTGCACATGAGGAGCAGGGCCAAAGAAGCCCAACTATTTGATCTCTGACAGAAGAAATCACACAGCAAACTGTGTTCACATATTTGTTCCTTGGTATTTTTTGTCATTAAAAAAGTCAGTAAAGGATTGTGCTCCAATCATTAAATGTGTAATTTTTAAATATAATACAATACAAATTAAGCTATTCCTCCTGCTGCTGCGGGATGAATGTCTCTCAGAACATTAACTAGGACAGTTCAGTTGCACTGTAATGCTACTTGTAAGATAGAGAATGGCTGAAGCCACTTCTTGCAGGACCTCACTGAGCACCGTCAGTTCTACTGCAGCCAAATGCAAATAGATGGAACATGCAGCGTTTGGAAACTTGATGTGGTACGTGCCTTGCAGCTGACATTGTTAATCTCACAGGCAGCCACATACTGCTGTAGTTGCAGCTTCCAGGTGGTCTTCAAAACTAGTCACATATATAATGCTTTGTAATAATCCCATTTGGCAACAACACAGACCCAGCTAACTGGTGTTAGGTCCTCAGCCAAGGGAAATGTCTGCAGTGTTACCAGGGAAGATAAGGTGCCAATCACCAGTGATATGCCTAGCCAAAATCCCAAATCACATAACCCAAATCCTTGTTTTGGTGGATAAATCCCATTGCCATAAATACTCTGAATATTTAATAATGATAATACAGTGATCCTGCATGGGAGATGCTGAGTGGCTGTGGTGTGGCACTGCAAAGTGCTCCATGGGAATAACAGAAGGGGAAAGGGAATGGGATGTCTGGAAACAGAGAGAAAAGGTTTCTTCCTTCTGATAAATCTAGCTATAATGAGACTAATAGAAAAGAATGAAGAAAAACAAAACAAACAAACAAAACAACAAAAAACACATGCTGCCAATCATAGAGGCATGGATTTTTCCTATATGTGAAACAGAATTTCTCATCTGTTGAGCTCAGCCCACCTTGGAAGGTGGACTCCAGTAGGCAGTGTCCACTACAGAAGCAAGATGTCACCAAATAGCTGCATGGTGGTTTATTATGTCATAGAAGTGTGGCTCGTGGCCTGCATACCTGCTGCTACTTGCAGGAATTCAGGGGCAACAGCATCTCACATCAGGTTCTTGAAGGCATTCTGGGTGATGTTTTGCCCTACAACAGGACACATTGCTATGTGTTTGGGGTTTTTTGTTTGTTTGCTTGCTTGTTTTTGATTTATTTTTATTTTTTATTTTTATTCTTTTTTAAAGGAAAAATGCTATTAGGGTAGTTTGTGTTTGTGTTTGTGGATATCACCTGACTTTGACCTGTGCCAGATTGTGCATGGAGATTCAGAAACTCAACGTGAAAGGCAAGCTACTCAAGGTATGCCTAACAAATGAAGTCATGGGGTATTAATGATGCTCAATAAAAAATCCATATACTACTGTTACTTAATGTAACATATATTGAATTTAAAACTAGAAGTGAAACATGCAAAAGGAAGCGTACTCTTGAGAAGCAGGAATCTTACCTCCATCCCATCTAGCTTTGTGGCTGCTGTGCAGCGTGGAAGATGAGGGTAACTGCTACAGCACCACAGAAGCTGCTGACATTTACAGTGCTCCCACTGAGCAATAGATACTTCTGTAAACAAATTGATCCACCAGTGCAATTGGACTCCAGGATTTTTTTCCCTCACCCCAGTACTGCTAATTCTCTCCTCTATCTCATTATACAATATTTCAGTTTTAGTGGAAAGGACCAGTGCTTCCATTAATAGTATGTGTCATGCACGAGATCAAACCTGGTCACAGGCTGTTGAAGTTGCTTTATTGTATTATTTATGTCATGAAGAAGAGGCTATCCTCTGCCTATTTTTAATTTCATTTAATCCTTCTCCATTCTTTTACACTAATATAATAACAAGAGAAGCTGAGATTTCTACGGATGTGTGCTTACCTAATATTCACATACTTTTTGTATTACCTATGCTGAGGGCATAACTGAAACTTAACCCCAGTGTTATAGAGTGACTTGATCATACTATTTCCAAATATTTATCAATCTGTTTTAAATCAGGTAATTGCCTTATCAACTCTGAGAACAATATTCCTTGTTCTGGATAGTTTACTTAATATAAAATCATACTTTTTTTTTTAATCTCAATATGTGAAATGCTTGTAGGATACTGTTATGCCCATATCAAGCCTGCTCTCATAAAATAAGTAATCAGTCAAATAAGTAATCAGTTTTACAGTGTATCTGCTGCCAAACCCTTAGCTTGGTTAAATTGTCTGCATTCTTTTATCTTGCTCTTCACATTGTAAACCTGACCTCATTAATGCAGCAGGTGTAGGTGCAAGTAGATCAGTCCTATCCCCCAAACGACACCTACAAACTTACAACTTGTTTAATCACTAAATCAGCTATGAGTGGCTCTGTGGAAAGAACAAAAATAACAATTAATAACAAAAATAAATACATAAAACCAATGAAAATAAAAAATAAAACAAAAATATTCTGAAATAATGATTCCAAGTTTAATGCTGGAGTGATCAGTAGCACAAAACATACACAGACTGTGAAGAACAGTGGTCATCTGATCAAAAGTTTATCAGAAGTTTAAAAACTCCAACAAACGCTCAGCAGCACAGATTTTCTGAGTGGTGGTAGGCAACTTTAATTTTTTGGAGGATAAATTTGTTAAATGTTGCGTTCTTGTGTACAGACTCACACAATATAATTAATCTTTGAGAACACTGTATTTTTCTAATGCAGCAAAGCTAATGGTTACAATGCATAAAAGTAGTGAAATGCCCAGAATATATGTCATTATTTTGTCACTCACAGCTCAGTTACTTTAGATCAGCATCAACAATGCCTTTTGTCCTTAATACAGTAACTCTTAATACAATAATTCTTTTATTAAAAATGCGCACACACACACAATAAATAAATAAAATAATTAAATAATTCAAACCCAAACCCCACAGAACTCTGCAGCAGAATATTTTGGCAAGTGCTGTTATGAAAAAGGCTCCCATTGAATTGTTTGCAGCATACTGGAAGCAGCTGGCAGGCTGTGGAGGAATTGCAGAAGTGTTGCTGTTACTTAATATTTTCACAGCATTAGTCTCCGAAGTCACGGATTATGTTTGTTGAATTGTGATTGTGGATGTTTCACAAGCATCTAGTGATATATGGGCCCTGCACTGATGAGCTTAAATGTCTGCTAATGCTGCCAGGACACTGCAGTGTGTTTTTGCAGCAAACTGACCACCCACAGGTTCTCTTTACAGGAGTTCTGAGTTGGATGTTGTTGTTCACCTCCCATTTCCCCAGTCACATTTGGAATGTTTATTCTTCTGTGGATAAAAGGGTCGTAGGGATGGTTTTCAAACTGTTCCTGGCTCCTGCCTCAGTCCCTTAGCAGTATTAAGAGGTATTCAAGACCCAGGAGACACTTTATCACACCTGTGCTTGAAGTAGATGGAAAGGGCTCTACTCTCACAGTCTGCCATGAGGGTAAATTCATGTAGACTCCTGTTGTTAACAGGGATGGTAAGGACCATCTGTCTAATACCGTGGGGATTATAGGCAGGAAAGTGTTCTCTTAGACGTGTCATTGCAGTCCTCATTGCCGTTTAACTTCTGGAGGGCGTAACAGGGTTGTAGAGTCCTCTTTATCTCCTGATAGTTAATGCTATGTTTTTCCATGATGTGTCACAGAGTAAACTGAGTGTGTGCTGGTTTTTAGTTTACTGGACAAGGTGAGTGTAATGGGTTAAAAGTTACTGACCCCTGTGATTGGATATAGGAACACCGTGTTCCCTTGTGGCTCTGACCACAACAAATTCTCTTTTACATAGATAATATTTGCCATAAAGTCACCATTGTATCTACAGAATTCGGAATTTTCATTTTCTGGTATAATTCACAGATGCTATAATCCAAAACTGTGTAATAGATTGACCCACAAAAAAATAAACAAACAAAAAAAACCAAAATCCTGTTTGAAGTTTTGATTATCTTGAATTTATGTGAATGCTTTCCATTTTGTACTTCACAACTCAAGTACAAATGACTGATACAGACAATTTCCCCTGTGGAAATCACTACATACCTGGCATGAAATCTTTTGGGGACTTATTCTGGGCACAGTTCTCTTTAGCTGATTGCAGCCTGCCAATCTAACTTACTTTCTGTGTACCTGTGTATCTAAGCTGATCCAGTTCCCATTCCTGTGAGTGCAGGTATTGCAGTAGTGCATAATACACATATACAAGTTGGTGCTCCTTTGAGGAGACATGGTGATGTCCTTTGGTCAGGAGAGAATTCCTGCAAGGGGTGGAGGGCAAACAGGTCTCAGAGAGAGCACTAGAGCCCATACATGACATTAACTAGGAACTGGAGCGGGTTTTGAACTCTCATTTACCTTGGGAGAGGAATTGTTTTTTAATGTACTGAAGGCTGAATTAATTATTGAACTGTTGAAAGGGAGGCTACCAATCACTAGACAAGTGAAGACAAGACTATTCTGTGACCTTGAATGACTGCAGGATTTGTTGCCAGTTCAATTTAGCATTTGATTTGTTGCTGATGTTGCTTCTTTTCAGAAGCGTTGGAGTCAAGCAGTAAAAACATAGAACACATACTGAAACATTGCTTATTAGGTCAGCAAGAGTTTAGGTGGCGGTTGCTAATGTAACGTTTCACTTTGCTAAATGCACCGTGGAACGGTGCTGAGAGTTGGCATTGTCATTAGGTGCTGGACTTGAAAAGTCTCAGTTCTCAAATCACATATTTTTGCTCTGGTAAGTTATTATAGCTTATGATAGTAGAAGGACCTTATCCTCTGTGGGGATAGGCAGTAAGGAAGTAGGCAAGCTTGGTGCTATGCTGAATAGCAAGCAGACTCAGTTGCCTCTTTGTTCAGTTTTCTGAGACTCTTACCTCCTCAATTAGTAATTCCTGATAAAGAAGAAAGCTCAAGTCTCTACTGTGATGTGGGAAATACCATACTTCGGTCTTTTATTGCTTTGGTCAAACTCATCTCTCTTTTTCTTGTAGGAAGGGAGCATGAAAATTATCACACTGCTAGTTTATTCTTTAACAGCTTTCATTTAAGTTGCTGTTGGTCTGAAGATCAGCATTTCCTCTCCATGAACTAACTTACACTCACAGAGTTCTAAGTAGGAAAAACCTTTTTGTCTAAATTACAAATACAACATCCAGCAAAGCACTGACAGACAAGTTGTATATCTTACTACAGCTGGCTGATACTGAAAGCTCTCAAACAGTCACTAGACATGAAATATGCATCAGTGTGCACTGATGTATTGTAACTGGTGTTGGACCTCAGCTGCATATGGATCTTAGCAGATATGGATCTCTAATTTCAAAGATCTTATATTATTCTTAGATTATTCTTATATTTGGTTCTTCATATCCAGGTATCTTAAATGTGGAGATCACAGAACTGTAGGGGTTGGAAGGGACCTCCAGAGATGATCAAGATGAGAGTGTGTTATGTAGGCTGAGCTCTCAGGTCTTCTGAAAATGCAGGATTGTAAAAATTCAGTTTTATTCTGTCATGCTTCATGCCAACAGGTATTAGCACTACTGTGCCTTTTTATTGTCTGCTTCTGCCCACCTTTGCTGTCTCTGATTGAGACAAGTCAATGGCACAACACACATGCAGATACACATAGCTTTAACACATACTGTTCTGAAGAATAGCCACAGAGAACTACTTCTTTTTTTGTCATGATAATGAAGGCATAGTGAAACAGTGCTTATCTAGTGAAAAAGTATTAGATAACAACAGTGCCTGGGAAATGAAAGGAAAATATAAAACACTGTAAGTGTAGCTGATGGCAAGAAAACTTAAGCACTAGTAGCTACACTCTTCTTAAATAAAGGTTAACCTCCTTGTCTGTAGTTCACTGGCTTGATCCTTTGAAGGAAAATAGCTGTAAGTGTAACTTTATAGAAATTTATGCAAAAAACAAAAAACAACAACAAAAAAAAAAACCACCAAAATTAAACCACTCTGTGGTAGTGACTTTTAAGTCAAGTTAATATGGTACATGTAATGAGAATGAGATTTTCTGAATTCTTTTGAAACATTAAAACCAAAATATTTTAACTGGTGTCTAAAGATTAGATCTAAATTCATAGTTACTCCCATAGATAACAGATATACAAAACGCCTTTGTGTCTTCTTCACAAACATTCTCCTTCTTGATTACTCGCATGCCACGCGCAAGCTATGAATTGTAGCAAAAACAGAGTTTCTGCACATAAATAGGTGGAACTCCCATGTTATCTGAACAGAACAGCTCAACATCTGTATCCAACTACAGATTTTCAAAATTCACAGTTTAGTTGTCTGTATGCTTACATCCTTGATCAGCCCTATCTGACAGGGGTGATCTGAGTGTATCTGACCCATGGGGACATCAGGCACAGAGCAAAATACAAGGAAATCTGCATTTTTCCTATTTAATATGTGCAGCAGCAAAGATATTCTTATTGCTATCTTTTCTTTTTTTTCAGGAGAAAATAATTTCTTCCTTACTTCAAAATTTTACTGAGAGAGATTTGCCCATTTCTGATCCCATGTGCTATGACCTAGCAGGCAGTTCACAACCTTCTGTCAGGGTCAGTCAGGATACTATTCATTTTTCAAGATCTCTCACTTTCTAGGAGTAACATTCTGGAAAAAAAACAAACAAAAGAGATCAGATCCTTCCAAAGTAGTTGGACTGATTTTAGAAAATTGTAGGTGCAGAGAAATAGGGCAAATTTAACTGGGCATCCTGCACAAAGACAAGTGCAAAGCACAAGAGATGTCTCACTTCTCTCCAGAAGCTGATAACCACAAAATACTAAAGTTTTAGTCATCAATTTAAAGTTATCTTCTTCAGTGAAGCAGTGATATCCAGGAACTAAATAATTGCTGCTGTATATCAGTTACTTGCTGCAAAGTTCTGACTTCATATGATAGTGGTTATGAGGAAGTAAAAATCTTGACACTTGATACTCAGATGTCAGATGTCCATGCAATGCATAGTGCTCTGCTGCACTGGCACCTTGAAAGAGAGATGCAGACGTCCTGTTGCATGTGTATGTAAAATAAATGAGTAAACACTCTCCAGTGCTACAGATCATCATGGAAAAGTTGGACTTGAGAACAGAAGTTGCCAGGCAAAAGGCAAAGAAGGATTTTTATTGCATTGTTTAGTGCAGACATTTGTGAAGAAATATGTGAAATAAGCAGGATTATATTGCTGCTGCTGCTGCAGAGCATATTTGCACTGTATGCATTAAAAAACAATTCAACAGAAGTTAACTCTTGAGGGTATTATATGCACTGTTGCTAAGATTAGCAAGAAAGTAGTCATATAAATGTTGGCTCTGTGACACACGAGCAAGCGTCTTACTGAGCGTATCTACTGGCAGTTATTGCTGCATTTTGTTACTGATGGAAATAAACTGGGATTGGAACAGAAGCCCAGTGTCAGAGTTGTAGTTTAGGTGAAAATCATAAAGCTTATGTATTGAGTTGACCTTGGCCAGCGACCAAGAACCTATCCAGCTGCCTTCTGTCTTCCTTTTCCTACAGTGTAGGGAGAAAATAGCAGGGAGGTGAACAGACTTGTGGATCAAGACAAAGGTAGTTTAACAGGTGAAGCAAAAGCTGCACAAGCAAGCAAAGAAAATACAGCATTTATTCACTATTTCCCACTTCCTGGAAGTCAGGGTGTCAGTGCATGTAATGGTTACTTGGGAAGACAAATGACAAAACCACGAGTGTCCCCCCTTTCTCATTTCCTGGAGCTGTTGCTGCTGGGCACATCATCACGTGGTATGGGATAACCCTTTGGTCAGTTCAGGTCAGCTGTCCTGGGTGTGTGCCCTCCCAGTTTCTTCCCTTCCCTTAGTCTACTTGCTGATGGGAGGCAGAGTGAGGAAAAAGTGAAAGCACTGCTCAGACTCAGCTGAAGTACTGGTTTTTAATTAACCCTGTTTTAGTCACAAATCCCAAATACATCATCATACAAGCTATGATGAATTCCACCCCAGCCAGATCCAGTACAACCTACCAGGACAGAAGAAGTGGGGAATGAAGGATTCAACGGAGATTTGCACCTCCCCCTCCCTTTTGTGTTGCTGCTTGAAAAAAGTAGTGCTTTTGTGTAAGTAATGCCAAGACATGCACATCAATATTTGGTACTCTTCTCTGACAGAAAATGAGTGAAGATTCTATGCTGGCTTTTGTGGCCAGACATCCTGACTGCAGCCATCTGAATCTCTTCTGCGATATCAGATGTCACATCTCTTCTTTTGAAGAACAGTAATTCCATAGGACATGCTGAAGCAAATTGAGCAGGAGTGTAGGTTCAGCTTTAATAAAAAAGACAGAAACAGTACTTGCAATGTGCCATGTTTTCATCAGATGTATTAAAACAGACCAAATGCAATATATAACTTCTGCCTTATTCATGTCAGAAGAAGTTTCATATGCAAAATGTTCTTGTAAGAGCAAAACGTACTGAAGTTATTATGTTACTATAAAAGAAGATTGATAAAGTATAAATGATGAGTATAGGTGATGAGTATTTGTAATAAAGATGACAAAGCATAAGTTTTCTGGTTTCACAGTGCTTTTTATTGTTGATAGATTTTTTTTGTTTCTGTGTTAGGGTTCTGAATGCTATCAGGGAATTCTATCAGGGAAAATGCACTTCATTTCTATAGTGATAGAGTTGAGTCTAACTACAGAGATAGCATTGGTACAATGTGTGCTTTACAGAGTACTGGATTCTAGATCACTTTGCTGGGAAATGAGATAGTATATTATTAACAATGTAAGGTGAGAGACTGAAGTTCCCTTTTTTGAGTTGGCTCATTCAGCTACAGCTTCTTCGGTGGCACAGTGGTCACCACAGCTGTGACTGGTCCCTAGATCTGTCACAGAGACTTCCAGTTATATATTCCACTAAGGTTTTGACATGTGTTGTCCAAATGGAAAGAAATTCAAGCTGTCACAGCCCGGTTTTCAAAGGAAATCAGAATATGTACAAACTTGACTACCATTTCTCTGCAAATAATTTTGACGACTGGCCAACTTTAGTTACAGCTGACGAGAGTACAGGGATCTCTTAATTAAATTTCCATCTTGAAAAAAAGCATAAGCTGGACTGATGAGAGATCTAGTTATTCTGACGTTGGAAGAGCTGTTGCAGTGAGTGACGTTCTTTGCTTAGTCTGTTAGCTGACCAGTCAGTCCTGACATGCAGATTGAGCTGTATGATTACCATTTTAATAGTCTGGAGCCATTTGAAGGGAGTCCTTGCAGTCCAAAGTGCAGTACAAGGCACTGGAATGAGTTAGGGTGTGCCGTTGAACAGAAGAGTGCAAAAGACTTGGCCACTGCAACAGAAGTGATATTGCAAAGATTATGTAGAGTTTAGGTTTGAGTTTGTAACTGCAAAGATGGTGAAGGGATGCTCAAAACATGTGCAGGAAAAGATGGTTCATTAGTTTTGTTGTTCTTACTTAGGCTGGTTCATTCTCCTTCCCTTCCTTATCTGAACAGCTCTGGTCTCTTCAGCTTATCTGAGCAGCTCGTTCTGCTCTCTCTATATGGATCCATCAGATGGTATACCTAAGTAATAGTGTTCTGAAGATTTGTAAAGTCTGTATTACAATTTACAATTAGAAGCATTTCTTAGGAAACAATGAAGCCTTTGTCTTCCTTTATTAGCAGCGTTTTGTATTTTTGCAAAATTTTTATTGTAACTAGCATTGCACACAAAGAATAAAGTAGCATTATTCCTCATAATAGGAGAAAGTTGGAATTTTTCATGTTGTCTTGATAGCCAAAGCAGGGCATCAGTTTTCTACTAAAGAGGAAAGAACAATTTAATGTTATTTACTGTGCAGTATCTTTCAAATATATTGTCCTTCCTTGTACAAGCATCGTTAATTTCTCCAGCACGTCTTTATTTACTTTCGGTTGCATACCCTCAAATGTAAATGCAGCATGAGAAATCTAGCTCATTATTTGTCAGACTTTTTAACTGGTTCATTTTCTTTAAGTCATATGCATTTTCAATTACTTTGAACAAAACATGATTATTTCAACTGCTTCTGCTCTGTTAATGTAAATTTGTTTCCAGTGTTAAATTTAAGATTAAAATATTAAATTGTGCAAATGAGAAAGTGAGGACAAATTACCCTGCAAGTCAAATGAAATATTAACAAAACATTTTGAAAATAATGAATTTCTGCTGGAGAAAATTACATGGAGTGCAATCATTATCTTGAGACAAATTATATATTTTGTTCTATTCCAGTAGCTGTTTATTTACACCAACTAGAAGAAATGTACAGCAGCACTTATTTTTGCCAAATTAGCAGATGCTTTTCTCTTATGGTCCTTTTCTAGATTTCTTTAAAATATATATTATTATACATTACAAGAAATCCTTCAGCTATGTGTTCGTAGAAGGAATATATGCAGACACTACAAGACAGCATTCCCCTAGCTTCTCAGTTTCCATAAGAAGTAAATAATAATAAACTTTAGATGTACAGCTGTGTATGTGCACTTGTTTGGAAGTGGAAGTATGTTCCTCTTCAAGAAATTCTGGCTGGGCCTGATTGTATATAAGAGATTGGTGTATATCAGCTGAATTTCCACTGAAGTTGGTTGGAAAAGGGAACCGGTCCCCTGCCTCATCACACCACCTATTCCAGAACACTGTTTGCTAGCCACATACCCAAGATATTTGCTGAACCACTCCTGGGGGTTTTGTTTCCATTATTCCTAAGGGCAACATGTTTTCTGTACTTTCAAATGCCCTTGCTGCTAAGAAAGCTAACAGTAATCTTGGTTGCATTAGGCAAAGTATTGCTAGAAGGTCCAGGGAGGCAGTCGTTCCCTCCTTCTCAGAACTGCTGAGGCAGCTTCCTGACTGCCGTATCCATTTGTGGGCCTCATAGTACAGCAGAAATGTGGACGTACTGGAAAGTGTACAAGAACCACAAAGGTGGTGAAGGGACTGGAGCAGCACTCCTATGAGGAATGGCTGAGAGCGCTGGGACTGCTCAGCCTGGAGAAGAGGAGGCTTTGGGGAGTTCTCATCAGATACCACCTAACACCCAGAACTAGGCTGGTTCTTTGTGTATTTGCCTTTGGATAAGTGCAATACATATGTTGCTGTCTCTTGTTTGTCTGTGTCCATGTGTTAACCTTTGATCCTGTCAAGCAGAAAGCTTGATCTGTCTCATCCATTCAGTATTGTCTGAATGCTTCCAGGTTTTAACCAAGTGGCAGCGTTGTTTCTGGTCAGCAATCTGTTAATGTGGACTAATTTGATTACTATTTCTATGATGTTACCTTAAAAGGGCTGCATTCAGCTACCTTCATCAGCCAAAATGAAAAGAATCACCAAGGTGGGAAACATAGATGAAAGATAATATGAACCATTTGTAGGGAATTGTGAGGGGAAAAAGCAAGAAATTAACTTAAAATAGCACGAGTTATTATCAGAAATTCAGATGTGAAAACCTTTCAAGTTAACAGTTTAATTAAACCAGAATAATTGCTAGTGAGAGCCAAAAGGCATCTGAGTAGGGTATAACTCTGTAACACAGCCTTAGGTCCATACAGTGTAAATCAACTGCCAAGTCTACCTCACTTCCATCCCTAAAGCTTTTGGTGGCAACATCAACTGTTTCTCACTCTTACCTGCTGGTTTAAATCTAAGGGTAAGGGCGTGGCAGTGAAAATGCAGTGTCAGTAGCTGTCCTCCAAAGGCAGTACTGCACATGCCATAAAGACACTGCCCACCTAGTAATTTAGAGAATTCCAAGGGTTTTAGAATTTGGGTTATATGAAGAAGAGTGATGTAAAACATTTAATCTATGCATATGGTGCTAAAAAATGAACTGCATTCTAAACACTTTTATAATGAGAATTGTACTTGCACAGATACCAGCAGTGAAGGGAGTTAATGTGATTCAGGGAATTACTGTTCATTCTGCAGGAAGTTGCTCCCCTTCATAATTCACTGACTTAGCCCATTGCAGTGGCAAGTAAAATGGTCTACTTAAACTTAAATGCATTCTTTCTAGATTAAACTGTCACCGGAATAGGTCACAGCCTTAGTGGCTTTTCAATGAGATGATATATATTTTAAAGATTAACTTTCTTGCTGAAAGAAGGTAACAGTAATACTGTGTTTTGAACCTATTTATAATTGAGATGCTTTTTTTTCCCAGGGTATCATAGTTAAATATCATTTTCTTGACAAGTCTTTTCATCTTGACTATTTTTAGGTGTATAATCCTCCACAAGTGATACAATAGCTTCTTCTTTTTCATGGCTACAGACTGGGATGCGTCAAACTTGGTATTATGGTCTCCTAATGTCAACAATCTGAAGAAACATATGTTTTGAAGCAGAGAGCTGCTAATTAAAATGCAGTTAGCACAAACTGAATTCACCAGAGAATTTAGAAAGAAAAGGTTTTTCTCTTAAGGAGAAATAAAAACAAATTATTTTCTTAAATAGTCAAATGTATTTCAAAAGGAGGGAAGAAGCCAACTAGGATGCAAGACGTAACAATTTGTCAGGTGAAAAGTGCTAAAGTTCACAAGAGGTCAACACAACTTTTCATGAGTCTTGTATTCTTTTTCCTGGTGGGAGTGGACTCTGGAATTCTCCCTTCGACTTTGTTGTGGATGTGTTTTAGCACAAAGAACAGAATCTGAAGGGAGATTCATCCTGTAGAATGGAGAAGATAAATATAAAATAGGTAAAGAGTAGAAGAATATGGACCTCCATAACCACTGGGGCCTGGGTAAGAAGTAGCTGTAAAATCCAGCAAAAGAAATTTAGATTAAACACTGAGGATTTTTTTAGCAGTCAGAATAGATAAGCTCTGAGAACATTTGCCAAAGGCAGATGTGGTATTAGTGATTTTTAAGCAGGGCTTAGATAAGATGTTTAAAGAAGTTAGACAAGATTTTAAAGAAGAGGTTAAACAACTGTGAGAAATGATTTCAGTCTAGATGATTCTGCTGAAAGATCTAGGCTGGTTAGGTGGCCTATTTGGTTCTTAAATTATTTGTTGAAAACACTTCCAGACAGCCCTGTTCTGCCCTATTGCTGTCCTCTGCCAGGATAAGACTAAATGAGAGTCTCCTTCACTTCAGGCTTGGAAAACAAAATGGGGATAATTTTGTGCTGCCTTTGACTCAGTGAAGACAAGCAAAATGAAATCCAGAATAGGACACATTGAGAAGGTCTCTGCCAGAGTTAAAATGAAATATGTTTCATTCATCATGCATTTCATTCATCATTATTTCTTTATTATTTTTTACTCAATTTACTCTAAAGAGAAGAAAATGCTCTCTGTCACTCACCTTTCATTCTGCACCAAAAAACATGCACAAGTTTGGGTTTATTGAGAAATAGATCTAACTGTAATGTAGACCTTTTCAGTACTAACTTTGCCTTTTTTATTATTATTATTTTTTAGTATAAATTAATTTGAGATCATGGGGGACAGTGTTACAGAGCTGAATCTCTGAAACTCTGCTGCCTATGAGCTTTTGTGTACTGAAGAGGAGGAATAGAAAGTTTGGTGAGATAAAACTTCTGTTCCTAGTCCCTCTGAGGATACTTATTTTTGGTTGAAGGAAGATAAAAGTTACAGCAGTTTGAACATGCACTGACTCAAGTAATTTCCTGTTTTCCAAGCTTAGTTTTGCCGTTTGTGTGTTTATTCTTCTTAGGCAGATGGTGTGAGTGTTTGGAGCAGCAGAAATTATGCCACAGTTGTGTTAACACTATTTTCATCTTTTCTTTGCTGTTGCCAACTCTTCTCATTATAGTGAGCATCCTGTCAGTGGTATGTGACTTAGTTGAAAGCCATTTACAGAAATTTTCTGGATAACAACACAGCATTGAGGCATAATCTACTTTTTGTGCATTTTCTTTTTTCCTCCATATTCATTTGGGAAACCTGACTGTTCATTCATTGGGTAAATTTCTTATTTTTCCTTCATATTGTATTTTAACCTAGAAACTACCTCTTCTCTTACCAGACATAGATTATTTTGAATTATTGAAAAAGACAGAACAACTGAATCTGTATTTCTTGGGCTTTGATCATATTTCTGATTTGCTTCATTGGTAATATAAAATTTAACTTATATCAAGGAGAAAGAGCCTGCAGATTTTCATTTCAAACATTAAAATAACCTTTGAAAACGGTGACCTTAAAAATACGCATTTCCCCACTTTCAGGAATTTTCCAAATAATCCTAAACAGAAGGTACACCGCGACAAATGTCTTGAAGAAAATGGCATCTGACAGCTTCAAAAGAATTGTGTAGGAGGGAAAAATATATCATTTTAATTGTCAAAGCACTGCATAAGACTGCTTCAGGGTTTGACTGTGTCTAGAACATCAGCATGCAGATAATGAGTGCAGTGAAAATGCATCATTACTCAGGTGCTTTCAAATTATTTTTTTTTTTGCTTTGTTTTATTGAAAAAAAAATAATTTGATCTCAATAAATATCTTATATTTAATCTATAAAGGTATGTTAAAATTAAAAAGTGAAAAAATAGAAGAGATTTGTATTGCTGGTGCTTTGGGATTATTCTCTCTGGTATTTTGTGATGGCGGGAATGTTCACAGAAATGTTAACTTTGAAGTGCAAAACTGAGAGTATTCAATCAATATATGTTTTGAATTTATTAGTAAATCTTCATGTCAAATGCTGGACTCTAAGAGCAATACTCATACTGGCAGGAGTCAGATCCAATAATATGTGACCCACATAAGCAATGAAATCTAATTGAAACTGTTCAAATTGCAGATGTTGGTATGAAATGCTTGTGAACAACCTTCAGAGCAAAATTTGTTCATCTAATTATCCACTGGGTAACTCTGAATAACAAACAAAATTGAGCAAACTGCAAGCTTCTCTTCAACAGTTCTTCAAAAGAAAGATGCTTTATCTGTCCAATTATTCACAATGTATTTGCTCAGCTGTAATAGCAATGATATATGCGGAGGTTCCCTCTGGCAAATTATATCACTACTAATATGGTTCTACGCCTTCTGAGCTTTCTCATACAAAGCTCCTCCCAGTGTCTACAAATGCCTACAGTGTGCTGAAGAAAAAGCTGAGGTTTAGGTTGTTGTGTCAGTGATGGAGAGCTGCAGAAATTAGTTTGCTGCACAGTTCTGCAGTCAGCAGTAGACTATGAGACCTTTCTGCTGCTTGTGTCTTGCTATCATGGGCGTTACCAATATTCTTTTCCTTTCATTAAATCCCAGTTGTTGTTATTTTGAAAATTATGGTATATATTTGGCATGGAGATTGGAAGTTTTTGTGCTTTACATAGGTTATGTATGAGAAAAAATATCTTTAAGACCCTCAAGTCCAGATGTCAAAGACAGTATCCCCATGCCTGTGTGGACCTACTAGTTGGATGTCCCATTTATGATTCCTACATGTTGTTCTAGCCCTGTTGGTAACTCTATGCAATAGCAGAGGCAGATTGTCTTGAACTATGTATGACTGAGTTTGGTTCTGCTGGTTTCCATTATGTCAGAAATATAATTTATATTTCCCTAGGTATTGTGTTGATTCTGGTCAATGAATGTTTAGGTCACATAACCAGTTCACTTTCTTATAATTTCACGATTATATACAGAATTTTTTCTCATTATATTTTTTCTCATTTATGTCCTTTCTTATCCTGTCTGTCATCCTGTTCTGAAGTGTGGTATTTCCATATTTAGTAATTTATGTTCTTAAGTCTCTTTAATTGCTTTCATTATACCATTGTTAAATAAGAGTTGTATTCTCTTGAAATAAGGAAGCAATAGGTCCCAGAATCATGGAATTTTAGGGGTTCGAAGGGACTTCTGGAGATCACCTAGTTCACCCTGACTGTTAAAGCAGGTTGGTGGCAGAAGAGATTACTAATTCTCAAACCTGTAAATTTTGAACGTAAGGTGTTGTGTGTCTGTGCCTAAGTGCTGGCAGGGGCCCTCTGTGAGGAGAGGCCTGGGCTGCCCTGTGTTGGACACGGCTGGTGCCAGTTGGCTCCAATGAGCCCAGCACAGGGCAATCCTGGGCCCCACAGCCAACGTGGCGGCACTTCAGAGAAATGGATTTGAGAAAGGTTCAGAATACTGTGTGTCAGTGAGAAGTGAGGATGAAAAAAAAGAGAAACAGTCCTGCAAACACCAAGGTTGGATAAAGAAGTTAGAGAGGAGGTGCTACAGGTACAGGGGAAGAGAATCTCCTGCAACCATAGTGCAGGAGGATAACATGGTGGAGAAGGCACAGAGAAACACTTATCCCACTGGAGCCCCTAGATGATCCCATACCAGGGCGGATGGATATTTCTTGAAGGAACTGCAGCCCAAAGAGAGCCCACACCAGTGCTAGTCTATCCTGAAGGACTGCAGTCTGTGGTGAACAACTCAGGAGCAGGGGAAAAGAATGAGGAGGAAGGAACAGCAGAAAGGATGATAATCCTATTGCCTTGAACTCCTAGGTGGTCAAGAATGAAGGGAGTGAGGTAGAGCCTGGGGAAAGGGGATGGACAGGGAGAAAATGTAATTTCTCTTTTTTTTTTTTTCCACTATTAAAAGATTTTATTTGTCAGTAAATAAGTTTTCCCCAAGCTGAGTTTGTTTTGTCCTGATGGTAACAGGTAGGTAATCTTTCTGTCCTTATCTTGACTCATGAACTCTTTTATTATTCATGGTTAGAAGGGGCAGTGACTGCGCAGCTGAGTGAGTGTCTGGCAGCTGAACAAGTTTAATTCACCACAGAGATAAGCTCATGAAGTCAAAAGTGCTTTCATTTAAGTGCTTTCATTTCATTTTCATTTCATATTTTTCCTTAAATACTTAAATATTTAAAGAAGTACTTTAACACTTAAAGTGTATTTTATGAAATATAGGAAGTTTATATACACCTAGGATCCAGTGTGGTTTGGATGGATTTTCCATGTTTCCCAGCAGGTAGATAGATACTCTCCACCATATTCTGCCTTTTAAGTTATCAAACTTTTCCAAGGTTGTAATACTACTTTCAAGACTTGCAAGTGGCCAGAAAATTTGATAAATGGCTATTGTGTATAGCCCTCTTTATTTGATTCTATCACGTGACTTTTTGAAGACTGACCTTCAAGGAAAAGAGCACATTGCAAGCAAGAAAATGCTTTTCTGGTATAAAATCTATGATTTTTTCCCCATGGAAATGTTACAACATGGGATTTTTATGTTCTCCTGACAAGAAAATTTCCATGTTGAAAACCTTCACGTGATGTCAACAAAAGCAAGAAATGTGAAGAAAAATTTACTCTCCTGGTGAACAGCAGAAAGTGGAAATGAGATGAGGTCCTTTAACTCTGAGTGCTGACTAGGCTATTTTAAGAAAAATTGCTGCAGGGTTGATTAACGAGGTAGGTGATACATTATTAATCTCTGTGTATGAGATTATATTTTTTAGTGTTTGTAATTCTTGATTTCTATTTCTGTTTGTCTTTTTAGGTACCCTTTGTAATAAAGAAGAAAGGAACAGGAAAGCAAGGAGATGCAGGACAGCCTTGTGACAGATGCATTTGAGGAGGGAGGAAGAGAAGTCTCGAGCCTTCTGGAGACATAAATAGATGTAAGATGAATGTTCGTTTGCACATCATCTTCATATGGGATATTCCATCTCATTAATAAGATATTCTCCTGATACACTGTTAAAGAGAGAAGTGAAAAGCTTGATGAACTGGCCAAATCCACCTTTTTGAAATGTCATAGTCTTTCAAAGGAAAGACTGGGCTACTATCGTTAGAGTTATATGACTTAGTACATTCCTCTGAAAGACTAATTTTAGTAACACACTTACAGACCTGTTATTCTACTGCCATAAGTAGCAGAATGTTTTGTATTGTAGTTGTCTTTTTTTTTTGAAGATGTTCCATAATACATGAGCAAATGGGAATTAATGATTGGAATGTCTCATATGCTTTGAAGAAATTGAAGGATTTTATCATCATACTTAGGATATGTGATAGCAGTTTGCTATCACAGTGTGGAATTCCCTTCTGTACGTCTATTTCAGCAGTGGCTTCTGAAAGAATGCTGACATCTTTGAACTAAAAATGATATTATCCAAGACAGGGAGACCTACAACTTTATGAGAACTTTCTTACTTAGCACTGATCAGGAGATAGGAACACGACAGTGAGATCAACATTGTCTCCAAAGCACCACATCTTTAGGATCTGCATACAGAACAGAAGAATTGTGTGTAAATCTTACAAAAATATGCATGGCTATGTCAAATTCATCTAGAAATTTAATATGAGTAATAAGCATAAACTTCACCAGTATTCAGCATAAGAACACACTGCATAATTTTAAAGACCCTAAAGGGAACTATAATATCATCTTTCAAAATACTATTCCATATGCACAGAAGAAAAAGACAGCTTTCAAATATTTCTGTATGTTTCTCATTTCATATGTGGCTTCTTGAGAATACCATTTCAATATTATTCCAGTCTTTTAAATTAGACAGGAATATCTACAGTCCTGAGGCATGAAGCACTAGTAATTCACAAGACTATATGGGTAAGGATAGTCCATTTTGATTTTTCACAGGTAAAATCAGTAAAGTAAAAGGCCTTTTCAGTAACATGGTATTAGGAGAAGGCTTTAAAGCAAAAGAAGTTAAACATAAGTAAAGCATTTTTCTTGATGGCAGCAGCAATCATGGAAATCCATCAAGAACTGGTTCTAGGCAATGCCAAGTTTAGGAGTTTATGCCCTGTAAATTTCAAATTATGCTTAACTTCGTAGCCCTGATTCATGGACTCTTAACCGCAAATGTCTTTTTGGCTCCCACCACAGTGTGAGTTTGACTCCTGCAGTGGATATGCAGAAAAATGTGGCCAGCTGGCCTAGAGTCGTGTTGTGTCTACTACTGTCTAAGCCCTGAACAATGCACATTGTAGTAGGAGAAAAGAGGTTGCTTCTAGGTAGAAACAATCACTGGATTGTCTTGGACTCCAAACTCTTTTTTCCAAAATGGAAAATATATTTATCCTCATTACGTTCAGGGAGCATTCAAGAAACAGCACTTCATAGGATGGACTACAAGTAATTGTGAGACTATTTAATAAGTGAAAGAAATAAAGCAGAAGTTAAGATGGAAGCATTTTGACAGGTGAACCTGCACAATACTTAGAATCACAGAATCAAAATTTCGTTAGAGTTGGAATGGACCTCTAAAGGACATCTAGTCCAACTCCCCTGCAATGAACAGGGACACCACAGCTAGATCAGGTTGCCCGGTCCTTGATCCAACCTCACCTTGAAAGTCTCCAGAGATGAGGCATCAACTGCATCTCTAGGCAACCTGTTCCAGTGCCTCGCCATCCTCACTATGAAAGACTTTTTCCTTATATCCCACCTAAATCTACTCTCTTTGAGCTTTAAGCCATTTCCCCTTGTTCTATCACCACAGACCCTGCTAAAAAGTCTGTCTGCTTCTTTCGTGAAGCTCCCCTTTAGGTACTGAAAGGCCACTATCAGGTCACCTCACAGCCTTCTCCAGGCTGAACAGTCCCAACTCTCAGAAATGTGTTCCATTGCCTGGATCATTTTTACAGCCCTCCTCTAGACACGCTCCAGCAGGTCCATGTCTCTCCTGTGCAGAGGACTCCACATCTGGACACAGTACTCCAGGTGATGCCTCACCAGCACAGAGTAGAGGGGGAGGATTACCTCCCTGCTGGCCATGCTTCTTTTGATGCAGCCCAGGATACAGTTGGCTTTCTGACCTGTGACGGTACATTGCTGGCTCATGTCCAGCTTTCCATCCACAAGTACCTCCGCGTCCTTTTTGTCAGGGCTGTGCTCAATCCTTTCATCCCACAGCTTGTATTGGTACCCAGGTGCAAAATCTTGCATTTGGATTTGTTGAATCTCATGAGGTTCACCCTGATTCACTGCTCAAGCCTGTCTAAATCCCGCTGGATGGCATCCCATCTCTCTGGTGTGTCGACCACATCCCACAGCTTGGTGTCATCAGTAAACTTGCTGAGGGTGCACTCAACCCCACTGTTGATGTCATTGATGAAGTATTGGCCTCACCACTGTGGGACACCACTTGTCACCAATCTTCATCCAGGCATGGAGCCACTGACCACCATTGTCTGGACTCGATCCTGCAGCCAGTTCTTTGTCCATTGAACAGTCCACCCATAAATCCATATCTTTCCAATTTGGAGAGAAGGATTTTGTGGGGTCCCACAATGCTGAGGCCATGTCACAGGCCTGGATTTGGCTCTGGGCAGCCTGGTGTAGTGATTGATGATGCTACCCATGGCAGGGGGGTTCAAACTAGATAATCTTTGAGGTAGTTTTCAACTCAGGTCATTCTATGATTCTATGACGTGAATGGCTTTATTGAAGTCAAGATAGATGACATCAGTAGCTCTTCCCTTGTCTGCTGATGCAGTGACACTACCATAGAAGACTACTAGGTTGGTCAAACAGGATTTGCCTTTGGTGAAGCGATGCTGGTTCTCCTGTATCACCTCCTTATCTTCCACGTGCCTTAGCATAACTTCCAGGAGGATCTGTTCCATGTTCTTCCCTGGCACAGAGGTGAGACTGTTAAGATGGTAGTTCCCAGGATCATCCTTTTTACCCTTCTTAAAAATGAATGTGGTGTTACCTTTTTTCCAGTCACCAGGGGCATCACCTTATTCCTACAACTTTTCACATGTCATTGGGAGTGGCTTGGCGACTACATCAGTCAATTCCCTTAAAACTTTGGGATGCATATCACCAGGACCCATAGATTTGTGGATGTTTAGGTTCCTCAGGAGGTGACAGATCATCCCTGATCATCCCTTACAGTAAAAGGGACATTGCTTCCCCAGTCCCCTCCTACCAAACCAAATGTTTGAGGTCTGTGTGGAGAGCAGATATTAGGGAAGACTGAGGCAAAAAAGTTGCTAAGTACCTCAGGCTTATCCTTGTTTTTTGTTACTAGCCTGACTGTGTTATTCACTAGAGGGGGGTACACCCCTGTGGATGTTCCTTTTCTGGCTGAGGTACCTGTAGAAGCTTTTCTTGTTCTTTGTGGCATCCCTTGCCAAGTTTATTTCAAGCTGGCCTTGTCTTTTCTGACCCTGTCCCTACAGTCTAGCAGCTTCCTTAAACTCTTGCTACAGTATAGGCCTTTGTTTCCACTGTCTGTACATTTTCTTGCTCTCCAGTTTGGCCAGCAGGTCCTGGTTCAGCTGTGCTGATCCTTTACCTTCCTTTCCTGACTGGCTGCACCTGGAGATGGAGAGCTCTCATGTCCTGAAGAAAGTCTCCTTAAAGATCTGCTAGCTCTGCTGTGCACCCTTGCCCATAAGGACAATTTCCCAGGGTATTTTGTTCACAACTCCCTGAAGAGCTGGAATTTGGTTTTCCTGAAATTTCCCATCCTAATTTTAATCTTTGCCTGTTTCATATTGCTCTGGAGCATGAACTCCATCATAGCATGGTTACTACAGCCCAGGCAGCCTGCAATCCTGATGTCACCAATTAGTTCGTTCACTTTGGTGAGCAACGTCTAGTATTGAACCCCAGCTAGTGGGACCTTCAATTACTTGACTCAAGAAGTTATTTCAGGAGCCTCTTGGATTGCACACAGCTTGCCATCCTGCTTTTCCAGCAGATGTCCAGGTGGTTGAAGTCTCCCAGCAGGACGAGTGTTTGAGATCACAGTGCCTCCTGTAGCTGGAGGTGGAAGGCCTCATCAACACGCTCCACTTGATTGGGTGGCCGATCACAAGACTCCCTTTACTGCCTCGGTCTCTAACTGTCACCCATAGGCTTTCAACTTGCTCATGACTATTCTTTAGGGGCAACTCTTCACATTCTGTTCCTTTCCTCATATAGATAGCAACACTCCCTCCCCTCCTTCCTCACCTGTCCCTTCTGAACAGCCTGTAGCCACCGACAGCCACCCTCCAGTAATGGGAATAATCCCACCAGGTTTCAGTGACGGCAATTATATCACGGTTTTCTAGTATAGTAATGCAGTAGCTTCCATCTCCTCCTGTTTATTTCCCAAGCAGTGTGCAGTGATGTAGAGGCACTTCAACTAAAATTTGCAGGCACACTTTCTAAGCCAATGAAGGACATTTCCCTATGCTTTACAGACTCATTGTTATCTTCACTTATCTTTAGGATGTTAGGATAATTCTGCTTATTGCTTTGATGTCTTTTGCATTTGAAATAGTCCTAATATGATCTATGTATGATGTAGAATCAATTTTGAGAGATTAAGTAGGATTCAAATGGTGCATATGTGTTGTGCTAATTCTTTATGTTGGATAAATTTAACCATATATCAACTACATTTGTTTGAAAGCATCAAGAGACTCAGAAAACAGCCACATAGGGGCAGCACACATTTACACTAAACTGATGCAAGGCTTGTATGCTTTCCTCACCAGATCTGTGTTCTCTTTAAATAATAACAAAATAAAACATAAACAACAGTGCTGGACTGTTGTCAAGTAAGGCTTTTTCACTGACAAGTGCTATCTTCCCACCAGTTTCTTTCTGAAAATTGTGTAAAAAAGGTAGGGAAAAAAATGCATGTTTACAGGCAAGAACCATTTTTTCCTAACTTTATTTAAATTATTAGCATTTTTTTTTCTAGCCATCTTTTTGAAGAAGGTGTGGTGCTTAATATTGAAGTCTAGTCCTAATACATTACCTCTACGGCTTTTGATTTTCAGAGATAGTTGGTTGTTAAAAGAACACACAAAAAATTACTCATCCTCAGTGGCAGAGAAATTGCTAGCTTTTGTTGTTTCTGCACTGAAGGCATCAAACAAAAGCTCTGAAAACTCCTTGAACAAGTAATTTCCCACATAACAGATATTCTTTTTGCTACTGATAAGAAGTAAAGATTAAATGTCAGTTCTAGTACGAGCCGCCTACAGTGTAGGGGAAACAAGTGTCACATTTATGAACGTCTTCACTTGTTTGTTGATTTTCAAGATAGAAACTTGAAGGTATTTTGGTGAACATCTTGCATATGGATGTGCTTTAAATTTAATTTTCATTATGTATTTTCTGTTGCTTACATTAAGAGTTCTTTGTTTTACCGCAGAAACTACTGTTTGCAATAGTGTGCATGCAACTAAGAGGTGATTATTTTATATAATTAATAATGGCAATTACACATAATTATGATTCTATTTTAAAACAGCAGGCTATGTACACTTTTGTATGGAAGTAGCAGTAGTCGAACTTGCATGGGACCTTATTATAAGGTTCAATTAAGTTTATGATACATGCTTGTGTATCTTTTCCTGAAACAGACTTACTTAAAATGGCAATGTTTCATTTTCTGCATTAAATATATTACTATTTTTTTTGTTGCAATTATAGACCTTTAAATAATGGGATTCTGGATTTTTACACCTTTATTTTCAGCAACTCAGTTCTTCAGAAAGTGACTGTGTCTGCTGAAAATTCTTATGTTTGTTCACTCAGATGTGAATGCTTCTCCAAAGTTAAAGGGAAATCAATTTTGCTAATTTTTAATGGTCTGAGTATTGTAAGAATGATGTGATTTTCATACTTTCAGAAAACTGCTCAGATGTTATCTGTTCTTGGATAACTCAGAAATGGATTGATTGTAACACTTCATATGTGGCACAAACAAAATTACTAAGGTGAAATATGAGTTTTAATAAAGTTAAATTGCAATGGTAGAAAACCTCAAGCTCTGCATATACAGGCTCTACATATAGCACACTCCACATATTCAGTATGTAGTTTTCTGTCCTATCTTTATGTTGATTGTGCAGGCACTGGTACAAGCATACCAAGCAAGAAGCTTATTACTGTTAGCTAGCCTAACAGAGTTCATTAAGGAGCTATCACTCTTCTCTTAGACACATTATAGCAATAAAATTATGTCACAGATATTTCTCCAGTCCAATGGCTTGAACTATCTTCCTATGTGCTACCCATGTGGATTGTTCAAGCTAGAAGAGAAATGTGGTGTTATTCCCTGTTAAGAAGGACTTTCACCCTGTTTAAACCCTGAGGGTGCTGGCAAATACACTGCTAATATAAAATCCACTGTGCCCTTTGTTGGCTGCACTGAAGGTGCAAATTATCTCTGTCACTTTTCCTTCTGGTTTTTACTATTTGCAAAAGATCGTATTACTCTCAAAATGTGATATTATACCACAAATGAAAAGAATTGAAAAATCAGGAGATCCATTTCCTATGACCTATTTCAGGAGATTTATTTTAAGATTAATCTTTACTGAAACCATAATTTGGAATACTTTGAGTTAATTTTTTTTCTGGCCGCTTACTCTGACTGAAGAGCAAAAAACATTGACCTGTGGTAGCCTTGCTAAAGTTAGTGACCACACTGTGAAGATACAGCTCCAAAGAGTGATTTGATTAGCAGCTCAAAATGTTAGCAATTCAATTAAGTTAGTCCCCGCTGGTATGAACTCAGTACCTGTATCTGCACAGACTTAGTATTCACCTATTGCTCTACAGTAGAGCCGTGTAATGATTTTCCATCCTCTGTTGCTCCTTCATTCATGCTGTGACACTTGCTTGTGGATTCACACAGTAAACCAGATTAGAGAACTGAATAGCTGTTCTTCTTGCCAAATTATATTTCAGTTGCATCAGGGAACTGATCCAGTTTTCCATGCAGCCTTGCAAACCTTTGGCCAACCAAAGCTACACTGAGTAAGTGGTTACTGCTAGTGAAGATGACTTCCTAAACCCTCACTGCTGCTGAGAAAATGGTGCATAAATGAGCATTAGGAAGAGCTTCATCCAAAGCCCATTGTGGTTATGGCACTAACAGACACACAAACAATGGCTCAATATATAGAACTGGAGCACATCACACTTGTGACTGCTGCTTACAAAAGGTGAGCTGTGCCTCTGAAAGCCTGAGAAATGAATAGGCTATGTGTTGAAAGGCATACCATTAGAACGTGACAAAATTCTCTCTGATTCTTCCAAGGGTAAATTTGCCTCTGCTAGAGAAGGGTCATATTGTTTCAAGGGGTTGAACTGTAGGGATTTTAAAAACTTGTACAGCTTAAAATACTGAAATCATAGAATCATTTGAGTTGGACAGGACCTTTAGAGGTCATCTAGTATGACTCCCGTGTAGTGAACGAGGACATCCTCAGCGAGGTCACTGTGCTCAGTGCCCTTTCCAGTCTTTGCTGGATCTATGGATAGAGCATTCTCTGTAGAAATACTAAACTATTGTTCAGGTAGCTAGCACAGATGCTTCCAGTGATCTGGGTAATCAGCTCCTTGAACACCTACCCTGCAATTTCAGCTACTGTTGTTAATATTTGTAGTAGCAGTACATGAAGGGAAAAAATAGATTACAGCTATTTTACAAAGAGTGAAGAGGTAAGAAGAAGCCTTTAGAAATAAAAATAAGTGTCATTGAAAGCTATGCAGAAAATATATGCAGCATACAGTATGACTTTTTGAAGTGCAGTAGTTCTGACATGAAGGACTTTCACCAAAGAAATTCAGCCCAAAGTACTTTGGATGCTTTTTTTATTTACTAAAATAGCATCAGAATGACCAGAACCAGAAATGAGATCTGCAGTGATAGAAGAAAAGTAGTGACAGAGCGTTCTCACAAGCTTATGAAGTTTTTTCTTTGTAAGAACAAGAGCATCTTGTCCACATGTGTGTTGGCCATGAGTGGGGCATGAAAGTGGCTTTGTGTTTGAAGATCTCTGCTGAGTTACCAGTGCTAATAGCTGTGCTATTGTAGATGATGTGTATTTGTCCCTGAATGTCTTGTGGTATCATTTTAATTAATATATAGATGTTATTTACCAAATGACTCGAATGAAGAGATTTTATCCTAGATTGCTAATAACTAGCTCAAACATTTGCTGCTAATTGTTTCTCTGTTGTGAAATACAAGTTTGCTTGTTACTGATGGAGGTAGCTGTCTGTACTTCATACTATCAGTTACTGAACAAAGTTGCTTGCATGTGACAGTATCTTAGGAAGAACAGCTATTACTCTAACGCTGCAATGAGCAAGCCTTATTTTCCACAAATGCCAAGAAACAGTTAATAATAAGGGCTAGTAAAAGGATCAGAGAAAAAACAAATGTTTGGAATTCAAATGAAGGCTCATGAATACTGCCTCGCTAAATGCCACGCCACATTTATGACTTCAGGGCAAAATATATGAACACCAGACAATGTGAACATATTAATTAATGCTAATTACATCTCTGCGTTACAGATGGGGTCTATTCTCTTGACATGAGTATGTAATATATTTGGCATAAATGTGATTTAATATATTTATGCAGAAAGAATATTCTGTAGTTTGCAAATACACTATCAGCTGTCTTATACTGGTGAACATGTTATGTGCTATAGCCCACGCACATTGACCTGCAGTGTGAATGGTCATCACCATATTTATCACATATTTGCTGTGTTACAATGACTCTTGGGGATTCATAAGCTTTCTGCTGCTCCTGCTTTCCTGTGACTTTTAGCACAACACAGATGCAGACAGAATACACACAGAGGTTTCATAGTTTAATCATATCACGTAACTGGGGATAGAGAGGAAGAAAGATTTTCTTCTTTAAAATCCACTTTCTGCAATCCACCCCTGGTGCAGGCACTACATCTAAATCATGGAATCAGTGGTTTGGGTTGGAAGGGACCTTCAAGATCACCTAGTTCCAACCCCCCTGCTATAGGCAGGGACACCTCTAGACCAGGTTGCTCAAAGCCCCATCCAGTGTGGTCTTGAGCATCTCCAGGGAGGGGGAATCTACAGTCTCTCTGGGCAACTTGTTTCTGAGTCTCACCACTCACTTAGATATTCTTCCTAATATCTAGTCTAAATCTACCCTCTTTCAATTTAAAGCAATTTCCCCTTGTCCGATTGCTACATGTCCTTATAAGAAGCCCCACCCCATCTTTTCTGTAGGCCCCTTCAGGTACTGGAAGGCTGCTATGAGGTCCCCCTGGAGCCTTCTCTTCTCCAGGCTGAAAAGTTCCAACTCTCAGCCTGTCCTCCAGGCCCCCCCAGATATATCCACACTGCTGCCACCAGTGGATGTTTCTATTCTAGGCCACATGCATACCAGCTGGTGATATTCCCTGGTGCAGATAGGAGGCAGGATTTCTGTCTTGCTGCAGCTCCATCCCTTGGGAGTTCTGTGCATCACCATGACTAACCTCAAACAAGTGGTTTGTTCAGTGGCTTAGGGAAGCTTAATGTCCACAGCTGTGTCCAGCCTTCACATAAAGATACAGGATAGTAAACTACCAACCAACAGTGAACTTAAATAGAGATAGGCTGTTATTATTTTACACTTTACTGTAATATCTTCCAAGGTTTGGAATGGAGTGGCTATTTGTCCTTGTTTTGTGATGCACTTGTAAAGTCTCTTTGGAGAATTTCAGCAGTACCATGAATGAGATTTGCTTCTTGGATAAATGCATACATATATATTGTTTTCCACCATAGCTACTGCCTTTATTTACGCATAGAAGCAACAAACTTTTTGCCCCAGAATGTTATTACACTATCTCTACACATGCCATGGTGTAGAATTCCATATAAAAAAACACAGTTATCTGTAGCCTAGATTCTGTCCTTTCACTCCTGTGTAATTTGTTTTCCTTTTTTTTTCCTATTTTTTTTTTCCTTTGTTTGGCATAAATTGCCTTTCCTTTTGCAGGGAGCATAGATGACAAACACTAGGTTTCAGATGTTCTAGAAATAGTATACATTAATTGGGAAACTGACATTTACTAATTGTCTGGCAAATTGTTGCTATGTGATTCTAAAAACATTTCCAGCTATTCAGTAATGAGCACTTTCCATGCAATGCATTCCAGTTCCATTCCAGAACAGCTCTGAATTACAGTGCTGAGTCCGAATACGTACTCAGAATTCCTCTTCCAGCACAGCCTTTATTGAAGGACGCCGATTCATTTAGCGTAATATAATGTTATGTAACACATAAATTTCAATTAAAATACCTTATTAAAGATTATTAAAATAGATGATTAAAAATACACATTTTGGCTTTTTATAACAAAAGCTATTATACTAAAATGTTACTGGGCATTTTTTCACTGACTTATCAACCTGACATCTGTGAGAATTTTGCCTTGAAACAGGCATGTAAAATTAGGCCCTCATCATTTGTTTGATGACTAGCAATTATTTTTAATACTTTCAGAGCTCTTAGGAGATGACAGTTCGACATGAATAGTTCTTAGTATCTTAGGTTTGGGAAATGCCTCTCTTTAACTGGTTTTAAATAATTGTTTGCGACGTGAGAAGCTTCAGGATAGAGATCGTTCATCATTTTGGTGTGCTATAGTTTAAGGCATCCTGGATATTGTCTCCAGTGTTTTCTGGGCTGTTCATGTTGGACAAAATTCTTTGTCTTTCCCTCTAACTCTTTCTCTTCTACCATTTGTGCTATTGTAATTGCCAATACTTTATCTCACCTGTTATTAGGTTTCTTCATTCTCTATACATAACTATCATGTATGAGTTATGCAATTTTTTTCTTTAACACTCCCTTTGATGTGTACTGTTTTCTAGCAAGCATCACAGCTGCACCTATAGTATAAGGTATCAGTATGCATTTCCCTGCTGCTCAGTTTGTTTTCCTAACCTTGAGCACTTCTGCCTTTTGTTGCTTGGTCACATTCCTCCAAAAGATCATTTTTTGGTGACATTATGTATGTGACCATTCTCTGTGGATTTCGTCTCCATTAGAACCTATTTATGGTTGTCACTATTTTTTTTTCCAACCAGCTTCCTCTTTTCCTCTATCAAAATGCAGATATCTGCTTGTGAATGACAGCAAATTTCAGCATCCAATTGTTGAGATTTCAGAGAAGAACCTTACTTGCTATACTCCATCTGCCCTGCATGATGGGAAAGAGATCTTTGTGCATGCCTGGAACCACTTCAATACCTATAGTCCTTGTTATTTATTTTTATTTTTATTTTTTTTTAGCAATGGGCTACTTAGTTAAAGACTGGTTGAATGCTGCAGGGTTAGTGTGCTGCTATCACTGCTTGTCACATTGTCTCCTGTTCTCATCTCTCAGTCATTAGCCACCAATACTGTGGTTCTTTTGTCTTATATCTCTTTCTTTTTTTTTTTTTTCTGAAGGATCAATTTTTGTCAGACTGCTACAAGCTGAAGTCTACAACTCTACTGAAATCTGAATACAACTTAATAATGCCTAATATATGAAATATTGTATTGATTTTACCTATCTTCAAATCATGTCGCTAAAACTTCTGGTGCTGCTTTTCTGCTCATAAAAAGTTATTCTGGCAGTACAGTGAAGGTCAGAGAACTAGGCTGTGAAGAGTGCAACAAAGAAATAAGAAGCATTCACCATCTGTCTTTTGAAATAATTCCCAGAATTATAGCAGCAAAATTCAAAAAAGTCAATCAAATAGTAAAAACCGTAAGTAACAATTGCCTGTTGGTTCACTTGCAAGATAAAATGCAAATTGAAAGATTTGATATATAATCATGCTACTAAAATGAGGTACTTTACCACATATATATTTTAACACCTGCTATAACTGTGACACGGCAGTCACAGAGATAACAGCTACTGATTTCACTATTTGTGCTACTGCAGTAGAACTCTGTTATCCCTATCCATCCATTAATTATCACTATCTTCGCAGTATTAACAAGGAAATTCTGTTTGTCAGGAGTTCAAAGCATTTTATAAACGTTAACAAAAAGCACATATGAGTGTTTTATTGCTTCTGATCAATGTAGTTCAACCAATAGGCCATGAACTGAATCTACCACCCAGTACATTTCCATCTGTCTGCTTTCTCAGAGAGGATGGGAAAAGCTGTTTAGCAAATATCTTCCAAATACTTAAATATTCCTTCCTGCATTTGCAGTCCAAAGCAGACATAGCACCCCTTGTGTTGGTGGCAGTAGCAACCTTCCTGATGTTCTTCTCCCCACTATACTGCAGCATTTCTTCTGTAAAAGCAGTGGAGATAGTGTTCAAGCACTTTTTGCTGCTTCATGTGTGAGATAGAGAGAGATTTTGGATATTTGACTTTTAGATTATTTGACAGACTGCAGCTTATTGAAGAATGAAGGCTGACTTGCCTGCAAGATGCCTGACGGGTCCTCATCAGGGCTAGCACTGGAACTCAGCAGCGGAGACTCTCAGCAGAGGAGAAATTGCTTTTGAAAAGGAGAATTTCTTTCCAAAGGATTTAAAAACAACCACCACCACCACCAACCAATTAGCAAAGAGCAAGAAAAAGGAAACATTCTCTTTCTGATGGATTATGTGTGATGTGTGAAGATCTGTTTGAAAAATGGAATTTCTTAAATTCAGTTATGAATTCATACATGTTTCTATGAATTTACAAAAGTCAAAATGGAGATCAGAACAAGATCATAAGAATTAACACTACAGCCTGGTGCATAACATGTTCTTTTTCAAAAGTTCTGGAAACAAAATGACATCTATCCATCTTTATAATGCCTGGGACTTGCTAGAACTTCTGCAGTTTGAAAACTCAATTAGATTTTCAGGAATACTTACATAAGAGATGCACATAAATTAAACTGTGCACAATTTGTGCTCTTGTGTAATTCTGTGGAAAGTAAGCCTCAGCATGGCTAATGTTTACACGCTTTCCTTTCCTTCAAAATATGCATTATCAGACAGCAAGACCCATGAGTTCAGTTTCTCCGTGGCTCTGAGCATAGTTTGAAAGAGTTCATCCTTTCTCTTGGATCTCTTCTTTGTTTCTATCTCCAGTCAGGGAACTGGGACTCATGTAAAATAATTTCAGTCCAAGGTCCCTGACTGGAGACAGTAATATTAATGAGGAAAGAATTACAATACAGATACCATTTGGGACAGTTTCCATGTGGCTGGGGGAAGTGAACTTCGTACTTCTTTCAGGTCCTGTCATAACAATGTAGTCTGCTTGTCCACGTGAGTTCATACCGCAGGGAAGCCCCCTTCACTGTGAGAGAGAGGCAAGCAGTTCTCTCCCCTCACACACTCCCTTCCTCCTCTGTTCACTGTCAGGTCACTTTGTACTTTTTGCATGGTACTGGAGCTTGTCTAATGCACTGCAATAGGAAAACACAGCTTTCCAGCTCAGTGAAAACAGAGAAGGAGACAGTGGCTAATGGGATTAGGAAAGCTCCTGGCTCTGTAATTATGTTATACAGGCACTTCCCATTGCTACAATATTATTAAGTTGGACATCTCTCCATTTTTAACAGCAAGATTTTATTTCTCTATATCACATAGCAAATATTAACTGCTTGAGCTCATATTGGCTGCCTAGCACTGACTAGGAAAAACCTCCATTACAGTAAGAAGGCAAAGAAAAACTTTATTTTTGTCTTTTCTAAGAAGCCTAGAAATGGTTTGAAAAGTTCTACTGTCTTAATACTTTGGTGCAGAATTCTTGAAGTTTAGTATGATCTTAGTATGCAGTTGATGGCTAGGTCTGCTGACAGCTGGTCTTACAGCCTTTTGAAAAACTGTCAGTCCACATGTATGACCAGAAATGTAAATAGGACTCTTAGCCAAAGTGCCTGAGATGCTGTGTGGGCACCTCAGGCCCAAACTGAGAAGGGCTTTACTGAAGAGGTACTTTGTATTTCTCTTGTCAGGTATCATCTTCATACTTTCAACATTTGTGCTTGGACCACATGGAGGAAGACATCTACTAATTTAACTGTTGATAGATCAAGAGTAGAAATCTGAAAGCTTGTGAGGTGAAAGAAGGGTGGAAACAGACTTGAGTGATAGAGTGACACAGATTCACAGAACTGCAGAGGTTGGAAGGGACTTCTGGACATCATCTAGTCCACTCCCCCTGCTAAAGCAGATTCCCTGGAGTAGGTTACACAGGAAAGCATCCAAGTGGGATTTTATTATCTCCAGAAGACTCCACAGCCTCTTTGGGCATTTTGTCGAGTGCTCAGTAAATAAGTTCTTTCTTACATTCATATGGAACTTCTTGTTTTCCCACCTGTGCCTGTTACCCTTTGTTCTGTCACTGAAAAGAGCCTGGCCCCGCCCACTTGACACCCCCTCTTTAGATATTTGTAAGCATTATTAAGATCCACTCTCAGTCCTCTTTTCTCCAGGCTGAACAGTCCCAGGTGTCTCAGCCTTTCCTGTTTACTGCTCCAGCCTCGTCATCATCTTTGCAGTCCTCCATTGGACTGTCCCTAGAAGTTCCTGTCTTGAACTGAAGAGCCCAGAACTGGACACAATAGTCCAGCAGTGGCCTACGCCAGGGCAGAGTAGAGGGGGACTATCACTTCCTCAATGTTCTTTTCAGTGCACCCTGGGATTCCATTGGCCTTTTTGACCAAAAAAGCACAGTGCTGGCTGCTGTCCACCAGCAGTGCCTGGGAAGGCTGGGCAGATTTTCTAGGCAGACAGGAAGTAGCTGGTGAAAAGTGATGAGGATGGCCTACAGCCAAGGAACAAACACTTGGACCAACAGTTCTTAAGGGATGTAGAGGTTTCCATTCAGTGGTATCATGTATGCTGTGGGCTGCATAGATCCTACTTAAACAGGGGTATGGATATTTTGTTACTGGAGATACTTCTGAAGATTGTCCTTCAACAAGGACTGACTGGATCCTTGGGAAGCCGTTGTCATATCCTAGAGTTCTCCAGATGTTGTTACTCACTAATTCTTTTGGCATATAGTTTATAGGATCCCCAAAGGGTGTCTATTCTTGCAGTAAATTGTTGAAAATAAGCTATCCCATGAAGGAGACTGGATAATGGAATAAGGCAGAGAGAAACTGGGCTGGTCCAATGAGGCAACGAGAACTGAGACATTACCTTTCTGTCTCTAGGATAGAGAGATAGACATAGCTAGACACTATGCACATATCTTTAACTAGGCTTCTCTTACCTTACGTGGTCATCCATTTTGTAATTGTTCCATGGATATTGGAGTTGAAGCACTGCAGCTTCATATGAAAGAGTTCTCATAGCAACCTCTGAAGTAAACAGAGGCACTTTGAATCTAATGAAGCCTGTATTATACTGCATGCACCGAGAAGTCATATTCTGTTTCAAACTGAGTACCCCAAATTAGTAAGTACTTTTGACCTTAGTGTCTCTGTGCATATCACAGTCAGCAACAGATTGAGAATAATATCTCTAATCTCATGGATAAATGTTTTGAAAGTATTCAGTTCCTATACAGATGTGCTTTATGGAAGAACCTCTAAGTTAAAAATTCAGTGCAGGAGGTGCACTGTGTACAATAAAAAGGGCACTGATTACACTGAACCATTAGGAGAAAACAGTGTATAAGAAAATAAGTTATTTCAGAAGTGCTGGTGCTTCACAACCTCAGTGCTCTTTTAATGTAATTGTTATGTTTAATATCTGCAGCAGTAGTATGAAACACTTCCAGCAAAGTTAAGCTGAGAGCTCTAGAGGGTGGTGTTTAGAATGTAATTTTTAAATTGTAGAATAATTCTGTTAACTGAAGTTATAGGAGATAATTTCATGATCTGTTTTACTGTGTAGACAATTCTACTGCAAAATGAGTTTCCAAAATTCTTCTCACACATATATACACTTAACCATTCTGTGATCTATGCATAAAACCAAAGGCATCTCTCTTCTAAAAATAAGTCAGATGATTTTTTTAGTTTTAATTACAGAGACCACAGAATAAGTGGAATTGCGATGTAACAGTAGGCATGAAAAAGTTAAGGAACCATAGTAAAGAAGCAGTTTTAGTTCTTTTCAGTTACTCTTTTATTCTTGCCACTAATCCACATTGACATGGTTTCTGTTATGAACAGACACTTCAGGGAAAGGTTTGGTGCCTTTTTACATACATTACTGTAAGTGTTTTTCAGCAGAATCAGGCAACGCCAGGTCTGACATTTATGTAATTGTCTGTTAAAATCAAGCAATAACAAATGAAGTTAAAGAATGTTCAAGAATAAAGGAAAAAGACTCAAAAATATTTATCATCTTTGAGAGTTAACATGAGTGGTTGGTTTGAGGTAGACATATACCCTTCTGCTTTCCCCGGGCATATAAATGAATCAGCTTTTTGAGGCAGTTCTTTAAGAACACTGTTTTCACTGATTGCAGGGCTGGTTAATGCAGCCATACAGGAAGGGGCGCCATAAAACCCTAGGGGACATCTACAGGAAATCTAAGTGAAAAATGTGTGAAAACAATAGAGTTAAATAAACCAAACTTCCGAGAATCAAAGGCAAGACAGTCAAAGACCTTGATCTTAGCGGGCTGCAACAACGGAGTGAATTACGAAACTAAACCTCTTCTGGCACAACAATATCACTGCCAATCAACAAAAAGGGAGAAACAGCACATGCAATCAAGGGACGTTAAGCATGTCAGGGGACTGTGTACATTGAGGGGGACAATGATAAAAAGTCCTCTGATTCTCTAGTACATTTTCAGGTGTAATGATAGAAGTTTAAAACTTCGATGGCTCATTTATGTTACTGATGAAGTTAGCCCAAGCTTCTTCTATTTCATCAGGCAGGATGTTGTCACCTTCACAGTTTTTATGCTGTCATTTGCTACATCTTGGCTGGTTGCAAAGTGAAGGATTGGGCAACACATTCCTCTGCTCAGTTCTACTTTAAATTAAAGGTCTTTCAAACAATGTCTCTCTGCCTTTGCTTCTCAGAAATGAGTATGTCTCCAACCATTTTAAGAGTTTTGTACTTTTAAGAAACAAATTAAAGAAACATTTGTGGCTTTTGAAATAATCAGTCTGGAATAGAACAGCTACAGAACTGTTATCTACCATGTAGCTCTACGCACAAACTTTGGTGGTTTAAGCTGCTGTTTGTGAAAATGACACTGTGCTTTCAGATCGTGGTTCTGCAGTTAGCGCTGAGCAAATAGATACCTGCTTCTTTGAATAATAATCAGGATTGTTGTAATATGGGCTGGATTATCAGGGAAGCAGGGATAAACATCCCTTAAAAACTAATCACTTTTATGGACTCTGCCCATGAAATACCTGATAGTGAAGATTTTGAAAAAATTATCTGGGTTTTCTTCTGTTAAGGAACATAGGAGATCAATTTCCTCCTCAAAAGCATGACACCACTCCCTTCTACAGCTGCTTCTGTCACTGTGAATAGTAGGAATTACACTTGTGCAGAGCATGTTGATTTGTGTGCTCTGCTCTAATGTGCCACAGTCATGCCCATACTCTTCCTGTGTGGGCTGAGGGAGTCCACCTTATGCAGAGAATAGAATCATAGAATTGCTGAGGTTGGAAAAGACCTTCAAGATCATCAAGTACAACTGCAACCAAACCATACTATCCTAACTCTAACAACCCACCTCTAAACCATGTCCCTGAGAACCACATCCAGATGGTTTTTAAACACATTCAGGAGTGGTGACTCAAGCACTTTCCTGGGGAGCCTATTCTAGTGCTTTACAACCCCTTCTGTGACGAAGTTTTTCTTATATCCAACCTGAACCTCCGCTGGCGCAACTTGAGGAAGTTTCCCCTTGTCCTGTCACCTGTCACCACTGAGAAGAAACCAACCCTGCTCTCACTGGAAGCACCTTTCACAGTTTTGAAGAGACCAATAAGGTCTTCCCTCAGCCTCCTCTTCCCCAGACTAAACATCAGAAGAGCATGCCATCACTGCAGTGCTGTGCCATCACGGTTGCTCTGTGCCATCATGGAGGTGCCATGTCATCACGGTGCTGCTATGCCATCACAGAGGTTCTGTGCCATCATGGTGGTGGTGTGCCACTGTGTCAGCTGCTTTGCAATTATGGCAGTGCCATGCCATTGCAATGGTTCTGGACCATCCCTGAGGTGCCATGTCATCACAGAGGTTCCATGCCATCACGGCAATGCCGTGCCATCATGGTGGTGTGCGTTGTGTCGCCGGGAGCTTGGGCATCACTGCTCCACATTGTGCAAACAGATCCACTGTTGGCATAACCACCTCTGGCAGCTGCTATGCCAGGGATCAAAAAGTGCATTTAAACAGCTGTCACTTCTGCTCATAGCCTTATTCTGTAAGCCTTACCTTTAGTGTATAAATGCTTCCAACTATTTGCGCTAAATGTAAAGCACAAACTACTTCTCCCCTGAGAAGGGTAAGCAAAAGATTTCAGTGAGCTGACCTGAGCTTTTACCCAATGTAGCACATATTTCCTAAGAGAAAATATTAAATAAGGTGATTGTATCTATCTTAATATAACATGTTCAATTGTTATATATCTAGATTTTAAAAATAAGTAAGTAAAAGGAAATTTGAGATTGTCCTTATAAAAATAAGAACAGATCACCACTGACTGTTTGAAAAACGAGCCATGGAAATATGAAAAAATACAGGAAATAAGACTAAGCAGTGATTGGCAACCTAATGGAAAGGATTATGGAACAGTAGCTGAGTATTTAAATAAAATCATAGATAGTGTGAGAGATGGTGAGAGATGGAATGAGGAAGAAAATAAAAATACACAAAGACAGCATGCACTGCTGGATGCCAGCTTCCAGTCAAAATAATATCAATGTTCCATATCAAACAATCCGGTCCTCAAATGTCTGAAAAAACAGGACTCTAAGGGATCTAGACCATTGATCTCTCTAAATCAGAGTGATCTGTACTTAAAGATCTATATCTAACGGATGTCTTAAAAATCTAGGATGATAGAAATTCTACAATTTCCTATCAATTCACACCAATGTTAGGAGTGTTGTTAAAAAGTCCTTCTTAAGTTCTAGTCTAAATCTTGTATGCAACAATTTAAGCTTTCTACATTCTGTTCCTTTAGTAGATATCCAGTGACCCAGAGAACAAATTTTCTTCCTTCTTTGATGCTGCCTATTAAATATTGGAAATGTCCCATCTAAATAAAAGTTCCGTGATTCCTTTTATGTTTCCCGTAGCTGATATGTTTTTGACACTTTTTATACCTGCAGATTTATTCTGTACCATCTCAGAAATGCAATAACAAAACTCGGCCAGTTTTTCAGCCAAGAGTTTACCAGTTAAGCTGAGCAGAAATACTCCTTCGCATTCATTTTCAGCACTTGATGCTTTTCAATTTCTGGAGCAGCATCACATTGCTGAGTCTTGTTCTGCTTGTCATTCTCTATACCCCCAAGACACTTTCCCTTAGAACTCCCGTCTAGCAAATCGTTTGCAGTACTGCATTTCATTGGAACCTCTGTCCTTTCATGCTAGACTGAAAGAACTAGGTTCACAACGGAAACCAGTACATGAACATTTCAGGAAGAACATAATAGTGTTCACTACTCTACTGTACCTTTTCAGTTCAAGAGCTCCCCAGACTGAAGGCTGTCATGATTTACAGCCACAAATGTACTCTTTTGCATCCATCTATACATCACTTTTGGTACACATTTGTACTTTTATTTTTTAATTATTATTATTTTTTTCCTGTGACAGTGAGGCCTATAATTTAGTTACATATTATATTAAAATCTATTCTGTTAATTTGCTGCCTGATAATACCTTGAATGGTGTGAAAGTATATATTTTTTTTGTGACGTTACAAATAGTTAATAAACAATTCATCTTCTTCAAATTATTTACAGTTTAATAGCCCTGTATCATATACTTCTCCACCACCTCTTCTCCAAGTTTAGGAATGCTTAATCTGTTATTACTGAAGCTGTTATTCATCTGAATGACTGACACTTCTTTGCAGGTTTTTTTTTTTTTAATTCTGTAACGTCTTCTGAAAAGATAGAACTAGAATGGTATCAAGTGTTCAAAAAGAAGTTTGAGAGCAGTATATATATATAATAAAATTTTACATTGTTCTCTCTTTTCTTCATAATTTCTAATATTCTTTTTATCAGTTACTTCTTCACCATTAGTACTTCCAGATCTCTTTCTGAAAGATGACAGATATCACAGTGAGCCACCCTATCATGTATCTATAATTAGGGTACTTTTATGTCGTCTGCATGATATGATACTTGCCAGGATTTAGTTTGGTTGTTTTTATTGAAAGTCTTTCAATATTTTGAGATCCCTCTGGATTTCTTCTCAGTCAGCTTTGTATTTGTCTACTTTGCATAACATTTTATCATCACAAAATTCTGTCCTTTTGTAATTCACCCCTTTTCCACATGGTTCTGAATGCACTAAAAACAACAAAAAAGCTGGCTCAGATTCTGAGGTGTCCAAGGGTAAGATCTACTCACTATAAAATCTGATTATTAAACCTTACTCTTAGTTTTCTGTCATATGTTTGACAGAGTAACTTCTTTAAGAGCCTTTGTATGAATCTCTGTGAAAAACATATCAGTTAAGTGACATTTATAAACTCCTTCAGAGATATCTAATAGATTTGTGATGTAGGAGTCTTCAACAGAAATTCTGCTGATTCCTTGCCAGTACATTACATTTAGTATACTTAATTATATAGAATACTTAATTATGGAGAAGAAAAGCTGACTGAAAATATAAATCGGATTTATGGGCTAGTAGTACCCATAATTTCTCCTGGAGTCTGTGTTAAGCTTGATGTCACATTTTTCACTGACCTTTGGCCTTAGAGATTGATTTAAGCCATAGGTTACATACTGCAGTATTATTGCTCAGTAGTTTCATATTTGCATTTCTTTACAACTCTGGAATGATTACCATCCATCCTGTCCTTTTAATTTAGCATAGTGAATTTTATTAGTTTGTCTTTTTATTAATATTTTAATTGAGATAGCTCCTCAGATTCACCACTTGTGAAGGATTACTTGAAGAACTGCCCTGACCTTCTTTTTAATGAAAACTAATGCATTCTGATATAATTTATCTATCTAGCGAGCTGCAGGTAATCAGTGATCAGTTTGCGTGATGATGAGCTGCTTCTTTCTGATGCAGCTAAAAAGGTTTTGAGCATTTAGTTAGGGCTTCTTCAAAACAGGTCTTTGCAATAATCTGTGATTTTATGCTTAAGGTTGCTTAGACTCTCCTGCTTTTTTCCTCTGTTGGACATGATTGCTGTTTTTAGGAGCTTATTTCTGCATTTTATTTTAATTTAATTTAATGTATTGTATCTTTCCTAGAAATTTAATCACTTGGTTGTGTTGCTTTTAAGTGCTTCTGATATCCTCTGAACTGAGGGTATTCAGTGATTCTTGGCCTATACCACGAAGTTACATAAGGTCTCCACCCTAAAGTAAACTTTTTTTATTCCAACTTTTCATTTCTTTTTCGAACGGTGAATGTTGCTGTTGAAGAAGTCTAATCTCCTTTTGTCTGAACCTTTACCATGTAAGGTAAAGGTTCAGACAAAAGGAGATTAGGTTCATACTTGCTTCTTGATTGCAGGGAACCTTAATCTCACTATAGCAAGTAATTGAAGTCTCTCACTTTTGCCTCACTAATGTTTTTAGCCTTTTGTACTAAGTGTCAACACTCTAGTAATCCGATAATACCATAGCTCGAATATCACATCTCATAATATAGTTCACAAAGATTTGTGTATACATAAACACTGATAACATCTTCACCTTATTGCCCTTTACTATAAGTGCATGCTTACTACTCACACAGTATCTATTCTTACCTGAGCAGTATTTCTCACTGCTAAACTAACGATGTCGTATTTTTGTAGACTTTTCTTTCAATTCACTAAACTCATTTAAAACTTTCATTTTGTCCCTCTCTGTTCTAGTAGATCCTTCAGCATGAAATCTTTGACAAATTTAACAAATACACCATGTTATGAGTTAAAATATTTAATGGCATTGGACCAGGATAGAATCTTAAAATAGTTTCCTACTTTGACAGTAATTCATTGATATATATCTTTTCCAGTCACTGTAGTTTGCATATAAATGAGGATAACACATAAGAAAACATGAAAAGCCTTCCTGAGATCCTGTTAGATTCCACTTCTCATTTTCTCAAGTCCTATTAGTCATTAAGAAGGAAATAAGATAACTTGTCACAACTTGTACTTGGCAGATGCATGTTGTCTTTCACATATTCCTCCTATCTTCTAAATGCTTAATAATACTGTCTTCCATTACTTGCTTCGGTATTTGGGGTAACTGAGGGTAATCAGACGTTTTTTAAATCCAGAGCTTCTCTTTTTCCTTTTTTAAATACAAATAGTGTGTTACTTTATTCCAATATTTGTGTCTTATATATAGAATGAGATAACTTCAATGCTAAATGATTGGAATATAACTACTCTTTTGCTGGGTAATGGCCCAGAGTTACTACAGCCTTATACGGACTGTTGCTTGTTCCATGGCACACAGCTAATGTAAAACACTATCTGCCTGGGACCTCGTCTGTGCTATATATTCTTTAACATAAAAATGGGGAGATACGATGTATTTATCTGACTAGTGATAAGATCAAATACATTCAATTTGCAGAACTGTTCTCCAGTATCTGCATTGCTTCATTCAGTATGATGTATTAACCATGCAATGAGTTCAAGATGTATTAAAAGTGAAGCAAATGACAGAGTTAATTTACCTGGGAGGCAGTTGGCATGCTGGTGGACAATGTATTTTGAGTGGCCAATTAAACATCACAACCTAATTTATTTGTGAGGAGGTATTAGAAAAGCGTTCTGAGCTGATGCATGAATAAAATACAAAACCTTTTCTTCAACACATTTAAAAAAAAAAAAGAAAAGGGAAAAGCTGTGGGATAAGAAGAGTTTGAGCAAGTCATTATGTCCCAGTCAAAATATCCTCTGTCAAAATATCCCGTGTCAGTTTCATTTCAGCTGAATTTCATTGGCCTGGAAGCCACACAGACACTGACAAAATTTAGAGAGAGGCAGTATGTTGGCATTAGAGCAGGTGAGCCCTACTCGTTATAAGAATTCACTTCGTGTTTGAGGCTTGATTCCTTGAGACTATTTGTCATTGCTGTCCATTTCTAACCTGCACAGAGACTGCTGATATTTTGATGCTTGACGTAACTGCCTGCTTTTCTTATTGCTGGATAACAGTTCTGTCATCACTTCTAAATCTGCCGATTTTTTAGTGTATCTCTTTCTTATGCATTAATGGATTTTGAACACTGAACTAGAAACAGCCTTGTGACAGTCCTTCCTGTCACATTTGTTTCACAATCTCCTTTGTCCAGGTTTGTGCTTTGCTTTGTACCTCCCAATTGGTACCTTTTGTTCATTGTCGTTGACTTTATTTTAACAGAAGTGTCCTTTATTTTGGCCTCCTAGTCCAAATTAGACATGCCATGTACTACTATCTGAGAAGCCAATCTAAATTGCAGTGCAAATGCAAACTGTGTTTAGCTTTAATGTAGTGGCAATCAACTGTCTACTTGAATTAATTTCATCTCTTTTTGCTTTTTTTATAGTTCTAGCCTCGCTTCCTCGGGAAGCGGGATTTACTCGGTTGTACTTTCTGTCTTTCTGAGTCTTGCAATTTCTTTGGAACCTTCTTGAAAATTTCAGCCAAATTTGAGAGTGCTCAAGGTCTCAGTGTTACAACAAGCTGAATGGAGCCAAGCAGTCTCCCACTGAGGGCAGAGATGCAGTTCAGCTCATTTATTTGGACATGTACTGTATACCTAGAGGACACTGCTAAACTTCCATCCGAAAGGGAAGGTTCTGCTAACGCTTGTTCTCTCTTAGACACATGTAAAGTAGTTTATCAGCTGCCTGTCAGTGGTATTAATTAGGCAATGCACTGTTTCATTTTTCTTTCATGTCATCACGTAGCTTATCATTTAAAGTCCTCTTTTATATGAAAGAAAATTTTTCTGCTGACTGGGATAGTTGTATTTACTTTATATACTGTATTTCTACAAAATCTTGTCCTTATGATTTTTGATGGCATTGCTTCTGAAATTCAGCTTTTTTATTTGTTTGCTTTCATGGTTTTTCTTTTGACATCTTGAAGTACTTGTATTTGTTACTTGATGTTGAGTAGTATCTTGCAAATTTGCCAATGAAATCAGAATTTCCCTAACAATATTTAAAAGTTTGCTATTATCCTGCCATATAGAACTTGATGTACTTAAGGATGCCCATACTTTATAAAGAAGCTCATGAAAATTGTATTTTCTTTTTCAGTAGAAATTATCTTATTATTTCTGGACTGGCTGTAATTGGACCAAGGGCCTGTATGCTTATGTTTGTACTACATATTTCCTTTTTCTACAAATTTTGAGAAAATAGCAAGCACACAAGATAGTCTTATTCCAAGTGATAAAACCACAGGAGACTTGGCTTCAAACATTCTACTGCTTGTTCACTGTTCCTTGACTTCCTACCTCGTCCTACCTTTCTCAGTTATGCTTCTTGCTGCCTGTCTTCCTTGCATTAATTTTAAGCTCCTGCATCCAAATATCTCTTTTCCCATTTTTTTCTCTGCTCGTCTCATAGATCTCTCTCATTTGCATTTTCCTTTTTCAGAATACGACCCAAATACTTTTCTCTTAATTTTTTATCTTTCCACGCCTGCTTCCCACAGTCTTCCCGCACTGTATCTGATATATATACCTATCTATAGGAATGTATCCCTGCCTATACCGGGGGTTTGGAACTAGATGATCTTAAAGGTCCCTTCCAACCCAAACCATTTCATGATTCTATGATTCTGTATCCATAGGGCTGCATGCATATGTACATGTACATAATATCTACGCACACAAAGAAAATCAATTTTTTCCATGTCCAGTTTTCTCTGATACCTTTCTCTTATCATCATGTTTAGGGAGAAGTTTAGGAATATTTTTTTTTCCACTGAAGCAGTTCAGAGATAAAATTTTTCCTCTCCTCTCTCTTCTTTTTTTCTCGTCTGTTTCTTTTGCTATCAGCTGTAGAAGAAAGAGACAGCTGTTAATGCTTTATACTGATTGCAAACCTCACTATATTCCCATATGGGTATGCTAGTTTTTATATACACTACATGTTTCAGGATGTAATCACCTTGTGGCTCAGCATACTCGACCAGGTCTACATTCTGCTTCATATTACTTATTCGAATGTATTTTCCTCCATTTCTTGGTCTGCACCATAAATCACAGAGTCATAGAATGGCTTGGGTTGGAAGGGACCTCAAGGATCATCAGGTTTCAACTTCTCTGCCTCAGGCAGTGTTGCCAGCCGCTAGGTCTAGTTCTAGATCAGATTGCTCAGGGGCCCATCCAACCTGGCCTCAAATACCACAAGGGATGGGGCATCCAAAACTTGAAACTTCTGGGTAACCTGTTCCACCACCTCACCATCTTCTCAGTGAAAAAATTCCCCCTGGTGTCTAATCTTAATCTTCCCTTCTTTCATTTAAAATCATTCCCCTTGTCCTATTACTATCTACCAGAGTTAAGAAGTTGTTGTCTCTCCTGTTTATAATCTCCATTTAAATTCTGGAAGGCCACAATGAGGTCTCCCTGGAGCCTTCTTTTCTCCAGACTGAACAAGCCCAGTTCCTTCAGCCTGTCTTCACAGGAGAGGTGCTCCAGTCCTCTGATCATCTTTGGGACCCTCCTATGTATCCTCTGAACTCTTAAAATATGTATCTCAATTAAATTATTTATGGAACTACGCATCTTTCTGTGTTGCATGTATGTATTTTCTATTAATCAGGTTAATCAAGGATGAGAATTTGAATTAACTTTATGTTCCTTTATAGGAAGATTGTGCAGGGAAAATATCACTGGACTGGATGAAAACTGAATGTGGTAAGAAGATGCAAATTCAGTTTATAATACTGCAAGTCTTTCATAATTATACCTAATGTATTTGACAAGGTTAATTTTGTTGCTGTTGTTTGGTAAGTACTGTGAGAAGAATGGTTTTTTGTTGTTTGTTTGTTTCACCAAGCTAGATAGTTAACAGTAAAATAAAAGGGAACAAAAAGTAAGAAGACTATTTATACACAATGATGTCTTTTATAAAGAAAGCTATTTAAAATGAGTCATTTTTAAGTTGAAAATCATGCTTTACCTGCTAGAAATCCATGAGAAGGAAGTAAGAATAGTGAAACTTCTTGGAGAATGGAGGTAGTTTCCCAATAGGATATGTGCCCAAGTCCCACTCATAAACTACCTAAGCTATGTCTTCAACAGTTATGCTTTTTCTCCTTATTTCTTGTGATACGGTGATTGAGAATGTCTTCAATGTCTGCTTTTTGTTCCCTGCAGTATACTGAAGCTCTTCACCTCAGTTGTTTTCTGCTATATATGCTTTTTTCTTCCAAAGTGTTTATTTTGTATGCTACTGAACTCTTCTGCCAGAAAATATTGTCATAAGAAGGTGCAGCACTGAAATGGGAAACTTGGATTCCAAACCTCATGCACCCCTGCTTGAGTCTGAACCACCTGTGCATGCTTCCCAAGAATACACTGTAATCACAAGCTAAATAATTCCAGGCTAGAATTCTTTTCATGCCTCCATGTGAAGTTGGATCACTGTGCAAGCAGGAATCTAAGCTGAAGGGTACAAAGGAAAAAACAAAAGAGGTGGAATCTGTGATCAGATGATGATGAGGGTCTCCTAAGGGAAAGATGCATTGCAAATTGTTCAGTTTGCTAAGCTTTATACCGGTGTGTCAGAAAGAACAGAAGGAAATTAGACCCCATGAGAGGTCTAGTTAATTATGAGTTTCACTAACTCTATATATATAATACATCTATATATCTATATATACTCTTTATATAATAAATGAATTATGGGTAAGATAACACACATAACAGTTTACTTTTATCCCCAAAGGGTAATGAAGCTTTGTGTTAATTGGGGAACAGAGCATGCAGATGCTTGTTAGACTGGAGTACATACTGACTAAGATTCAGAAGGTCTACAATATCTAGAATGTATCAAGAATATCCATAAGATTCTACCAAGGCTAAGATATAAGTGTAGTGTAAACTTGGCAATCATGAAAATGTATAATTGATGCAAATATAAATGAATTTAATTTTAGGATCTTGCCAAAAGCAGGAGCATAGAAATATACACAATTTTAAACTGTGAATATTGTAAGCAAGTCGTATTTGAGCTATCAAATGTTATGGGGATAACTAGTTCATTTGTAGTGCATGAAAACTCTTAATGTACTTTTCCATAGTGACTGATCCAAGAGAAAGAGTTGTCACAGTGATCCCACCTTTATCTGAAAATCAACACGTCTGTGCTCTAAAGACTTGTTTATGCATTTCCCACTTAAGCATCATTGGATATAAATAAATAAACAGCACTGGCAATTGCAAGCAGATCTCAGTATTGTTTTCCCCTTCTCCAAGTTAATCGCATTCTCAATAGAATCAGCCTGTCTTTGTTAATCCCTTTTTAGCCCCCTACCTCCTGCATTCCTGATTGAACTGTGCCTTGTGCTTAACAAAACGGGTCTCTAACTCGTAGTTCAGGATTTAGAAATCAAGGTCGTCGTCTTCCTTGGTGAATGTTCCACCCATCTGGCCATCATGGATGCAGAGACTCTAACAAAGGAGCCTTAATGTGCCTGAAACAGTCTGAATTGTTCTCAGAATTCCAAGTCTAACATTTGTTTAATCAGGACTTTATGAACAGTTCATCAAAGGATGCTATCAGTAAGAACAGCACATGAAGCCACACCGAATCAGAAATACAAATGAAGAGCAATGTGTTAAGGAATGCTGGAATACCTATATATGCAGTAAAATATTTTCTGATTGGGATCTGTGATACTGTTCGACTAGTGTACACGATGCAGGAGATCCTTCAGAGTTTGTGAACTCTACCTTCATCTCTGCTCAGTGCAGTGTCACAGTGGTAGTTCATTCCAACTTAGAGTTACTTTCTTTTAGGGAAAGCTATTGTGAAGTTAGGTGCTTCATCCAAAACACACCCAAATACAGAAAAGAAAACGGTGGTCATAGGGTATGAGTGAAAGTTCTACTAATCCAATCTTATGGCTCTTGGATGTATAAACAGATGGCAAGATATCTCAGCAGGTGTTGCTACCAGCCCTTTGGCAGAACAAAACCTCTCAGTGGACACTAAACCTACTTAAAAAACTATTTGAAATAATGCTTCAACGTCCTCTACTAAAAAATATCTCCCTTGCTAGAATACTTCATTATACATCTTGGAAACACAGTCCAGTAACTAAGAGAAATTGCTCTGAATTTTGGATTTGTCAAAGCCATTAACCGTAAGAGGAACAATTTTACAAGAATTTGATCATCAAGTTGTTAACAGAACTCTCAGATCTAAACATGTCCCTGGTTCCATATCATGTAGAAGGCAATGAATAAACAGAGATGCTGCCTAAAAGCCTACTGATCATGTTGAGAACATTGCTCAGGGGGGAAAAGCTCAACTAACCCACTTAGTAGCTTATTTTACGGCTAGAATTTACAAGAAATGAACCAAGAGGATTTTCATCCTTCTCTTTGTTACGTGGAAGAGCTTCCTGTGCTTTTTAACAATAGGAGTGGTTTAATACAATATGAATGTTCTTTGGCTATCATACATATTTTTTAACTCTCCCTTACGAATGATACAATGGAACTGCCAAAACCATGGAGAATGGCAGCCAGCACAGCTTCAGTGCACATGAAGGTTATGTTAGCTGAAGTATTAAGAGGGATAATAAATATAGCACTTATAATAGAATGTTTAGGTTGTCATTACCTGAGGCTGTGCCCTTCAAGTTTATAAAGCAAAAGTGGGCAAACCTGGGGAGTGCAATATAGCAGCAGCAACCTGGGGTGCTGTGGCAGGGAACAGCAGTAACACAGCTTATAGTGTCTAATTCTTTCTTTTGGTATGCTTGGCTATATAACAGTTTGATGCAAATAAGTCAGAGAAAAAAACTAAAAGAGACTTAGCAGCTTGGACTGCCCTATGGCTTAGCTCCCTAAGGTACAGTGTCTGGGACATGTGGTTGCAGATCTACCACAACCCACACTGCTACTTTATTGTGGACATTCATCCCTTAGCGGCATCTATGAGAACACCAAAAGGAAGTGTGTCACACTCCAGCTCTGACTGCAGTGGATTCTTAGCCTAGATACAAAAATCCACTACTATTTTTATTCAGTAAGTTTATAACAAAGTATTTACAACTTCAATTCTCTTTCAAATTTAATGAAGGGATGCTGAATGTTTCAGAGTTAGGAAGCATCATCTGCTTATTCTTCATTTAAACGATGAAACTCAAATGGAATGTGAGTTCTCATTTATCCTGTCACATCGACAACTGCAGCAGCGCATTGTTAATTAAGCTATAAACCTTGATCACAGCAGACACTGGCTGAGAGGGCTCCTCTGCAGGTATTCTCCTGGAGGCATCTTCCACAAGGCAATGTGTGGGCACCTGCTCTGTGTTGGGAGCTTATCTGTCACAGACATTTTGCACAGGACTGGTAATCTGGCTGATCCATGCATTTTCCTGACAGTTCTAACTGGTTGTTTGATGAACTATGCAATGAGTTAAATGTAACAATGTACAAATGAGCACCTTCCAGCTAGAAGCAAGGCTGTAAGTATGACAGCTTAGACAGAGTTCCACACAAGCATGAAACACTGTCCATTTTTTTCTGATCTTAAGATTAGGAAACAAAATCATGAATCTGCATTTAAGATGAAACGATCCTCCTGTTTCCACACTTGTAACCAGTGGCACTGCAAGAATAGAAGATGATCTTATTTTGAACCAGATGTCCACCTCTCCTAGGAGGTGGGGGATGTTAATTCTCCAAGTTCATTACTTCTTGAGCAAGTGCTGCAGCCTGGGCAGTTGTGCAGAAAGGAGATGAGGGCTGTGTTCTTGGCACTTGGTGACCCACGAGCTGTGCAGTTCTACCCAAGTGTGCTGTGCGTGGGCTGAACGTGACGTGGTTGGGTGGAGTTGACCCCTTTTCCTGTCTGAGTGAAAATGCAGCAGAACTCAGCAAGATAAGAGCACTTCTAGATATATACCAAGACCCATCTTTGAACGACTAGGGTGAAGGTTTCAGCTGATGTCTGCTGCGATGCTTCCTGACACGAGACTGCTCAAACTGTTCTCTGAAACGCAGGGTGTCTCAAGTTCACTAATCAAAGCCCAAATGGACTTCACAGGGTTTGAATTTTGCCTCCTGGTGCACCAGAAACAGCTGAGTTACCGATGAAATGGATACGTGTGCCTGATAAAAAGGCTGCACCGCTTACACGTGGCGGCTGGAGATGGCAAGAACTGATGTGAGGCATGGCACGGACAGCAGGTTCGACTTTGAACTTGGTCTGAAGCCACAAAGCAGTCCCACCATGAGCTGAAGCATGAGCGATGCTTCCCATGACGGTACCACTCCTCCGCGATGGTCCTGCAACGACTCATTTATTTTTTGCATTTCCTAACTGTCAATGGTTTATGGGCATGTTCAGCCTGGTTTTGTGACGATTGGTGCGAGGGACCCACGGACCCATGCCCCAGGAAAGGGGAAGGGGGAAAGGGAAAAGGGCATAGAAACAAAACAGCAGCAATGATCTGAGGAGGAAAGCTAATTTACTAAATAAGATATCGGAAAGCAAAATAATATAATACGATATAATTGGAATTGAAGCTAATAAATCAAATAAAATGAGCAAGAGAGAGCGCCCAATAAACTGAACGCTAAATGCTGAAGGTGAGATGGCAGTGAGCACCCGCTGCTGAGTCGATCCCAAAGGAAAGAGAGTGTCTCGTGACACACAAACAGATTTTATCTTTCCCTCTGAGTGGAAAAACGTAAAAATACAAAGCATCGCACAGTCTTCTGGGGAATGTAGTTGTTCTTTTCAGAGACAGGGATACCCGTAACTATCAATGATCCACGGAGATGGAGCATTAACTATTTAACTCTTAATGCACTACATGATGTTACGATGTGGAATACCAATACCAAAAAATCATAAAACTAACAAACAGTTTTTCTCACGCAACAGAAGATTTTCATGATGAGGAAAGAACTGGTTCGGCAAACTTTTCCCTTTGCCAAAATCCGATTACCACCGCTGCGATCTCCTCTCGCCCAAGTTCGGATGGCGAACTACTCCAAAACGTGGATTCATCCTTCTTCGTGGCAGCTCTACCGCCAACGACAGCTTTTATTTTGTTCAAACGACGCGGGCCGGGCTGCTCCAGGGCAGCAGCGCGGCACCGCCGGGGCCCCTCCGCGCATGCCCGGCGGGCGCAGTGCGGCGGGCGCAGCCGGGCTCCCTCGGCCGCCGCACCGCCCGCTCCGCGCTCCAACGGCCGCGTGCCGCCGCCCGGCACCT
>VXAB01002907.1:115923-138043 GCA_013399175.1 Odontophorus gujanensis
CGAACAATGGAAGAAGGGCCGTGCGCTGCCGCGGAGGTGACGGCTGTGTGCTCGTTTCGGCAGGAGAGAGCCGCCGCATGTAGGAGCACCGCGGGTCGTGCGCACGGAAAATGCCTCTGCGGGACAAGTGCTGTCAGACGGAACACCACCAGCAGCAGCAGCACGGCCGCTGCGAGCCAGGTACGGCGCGGGGCGGCTGTCCGAAGTGCGGGAACTCGGGGCTGTCGGGGCTGTCGTTGTGTACCCTCAAGCTGTCACGTTGAACAGCTTCTGCGGGACGACAGCTCGGTTCCCGCGGGGATCCTCGTCCTCCCCGCGGCTCCAGGTAAGTGGATCTTCTCAAGCTGGGGAAAAAAAGCCTTGCAAGTCCTAAACCTGTACGCAGCCAGCCTCTGTGTGACGTGGGAGATGCCACAGGTGGGAAGTACTTGAAGGTTTCAGCCCACTCGCTGGATTTTCTGTAATTGTTATGCCCGCTGTTACAACTGGTAGCCTAAAAGGAAGCTTAGTTTCTTTCTTCTTGCCGAACTGTTGAATTTATTATTTGTAAACTTTCACTTGCTTTTGGAAAAGAAAGGCATCCATTTTTCGAGTTAGTACTTGAAAGCCTGCACGTGGCAGCTTGATAGTACTCCTTTAATTAAAAATAATTTGGGAGAAAGTACTGTTCAGTTAGGAGAAACCCTTTTTCTGTTTAAGCTGAAATGGCTTTCAGTTGTTCTCATGTTTTATAAAGTCTAAAATACTTCTTTTGCCTTACAAATAACAGTGGTGTGTTACGTCTCCTTCATATATGTCACTCCTTGATGTCAGTGGCTGTTGCATATGCATGTTAGGGGCGGCATACAACCCAAAGTACACTATTTGGAAGAGGATGGAATGGGCTGGTGGAATACAATATGTCATTGTGTTAGAAATCCCTAAACGTTTAGCTGATTTGTAATGGTTGTTATGTGTTCATATATAATAGTATATTATGGGGCCAGCATGGTTGCATGGAGTGTTCATTTTATCGTTCTTTTCTTAGGCTTCTTTTTCTTTCTGATGTTCTTTCCAGCTTGAATTTACTTGTAACCTTACATCTCACTTTCCTGCATTTATTCTATTCGCAGTTAGTAAACCTAAGTAGTTTTACATCATGCTGTTAGCACTCTTTACTAAAAAAGAAAAAAATTACTTTTCTTAGAAATGCTTTGTGCTGCCCTTAGAAGTGGAGACCTGCAAAGGCCTAATTGCCTTATCAAGCAGGCAAAAGTGGAGCCAGTGTAAGAGCTGCAAATCTAGTTTTGTTAATAACAAAGATGACTTATCAAGTGATGTTTGCACACTCGTGCTTGAGTGAGTGCTGGTATTCATGTAAATCCAGTTTTCCACCTAGGTAAAGCTTGGTTGCACTATGAGTATCCAGCAATAGAATGCTGTTAATTCTGTGTGCATGAGTACTGTGTATCAGAACAACTGATAAATTTTCTGAACAGTAAATCTTACAGTATGTTTTATGAAGATTACAGTGTAGCATGAAATTCCAAGTTGTTACTTCTGCAGTTTGCTTGAATCGGAAGCATTTTTTTTAATGTAGTTTTCTTGGTGAAAAACGTTATGGTATACCTGTCTTTGGACCATGTTAGTTAGACACGCTTGTGCTTTCTTCTTCTGGATTTGGTACTTAGGTATGTATTGGCAGCACTGAACGTGGTGTGTTCAGGAGAAATACAGTGCTTGGTAATTTATTGTACATCTGTTTGTTGCTTTGGTTTGAATGATGGGAGACAAGCAGGCTGCTTTGGGGAGCTGCCTTCATTGATGGAAACTTCTAATGAGTCAGTATGGTTTTGTATTTTTGTGTTTGATACATGTAGCTTTGAATCCATTCTTGATGTGACTAATCAGAATGACAGCACGCTCTCATAAGGTATCATTTCTGGAAGAGTCACTATCTGTTGTTGGTTTTTTTTTTTTTTTAATTCATTGTTGATGAGAATTTTTGCCTTGTAGAACTTGTACTGCGGTCTTGGCCATTCTCTTTAGCTAGCTTACAGTATGCTTAGAAAATCTTTAAATTAGCAATCATCTTTGTTTTCTCAAATGACTTGGTATCTTTTATGTATTTCAGTGCATGTATTGGAACCTGGTGATCCTCCTTTGTTACAGCAGCCCCTGCAAACATCAAAATCTGGTATTCAACAAATCATCGAGTGCTTTCGATCAGGTATAAAACCATAATTTGATTCATGGAAAACTTTATTACCTTGATATGGCAGTTATTCATATATTTAGTGTATATTTAGTGTATGCTAAAACAAACAATGCCTATTTTCTTCTTATTTGCAAAATGTTTGGGTTTTTGGTTTTAAGTGATATTTTCTGTGTGGATTTTCATGTACACTGCTCAAGATGTAACTCATGCTGTATAATCATCTTTCAGAACCATTTTTTAAAGTCAATAGCTTGTTCTTCTGTTTCATGTCATTCCTCCAGCTGTTATTAATGAGTTCATCCTAAAACTCTTCTTGAGTGGCAGAGAAAATTCAGTAATTTGCCTTGAACTTTTTGGCATTGCTGTATCACGTTTCTTTTATGGTGTTCCTTGACTCTTTTTTGGAGTTGCAATTAGTAGCAGTGAACCTAAGAATAACAGCTGAGTGTTTGGATGAACGTACCAAAGATGATTGAAACCTGTAATGCTTTCAAGCTGATTCCACACTTCTGATGTGGAAAAGCAAACTTAGCGCGAGAACACTGAGTTTGTTCTTTTTAAACAGGTACTTAGAAAGATATTGTGTGAAGGAAGAGAGCTTTATATATATATATGAAATAGGTGTTTCATGTACAAGCCATTGCTGAAACACAATGGGGTGTGTGTGCCTGGACCGGGTCATGTAGAATGATGTAGTATTGTTTATGTTCTCCTCTTGCATTTAAAAACTTAATACAAAAGGAAACCTGGATGTGAGAGTCATCGTTAGCAACCTTATTTGTAAGTGTGACTGTTAGAATGAAATAGGCATGAAGCCTCATGTATGTGTAGCAGTCCTCTTTTACATGAAGTAGGTTAATGGATTCTCAGTTGTCACTAGCACAAACTAACTGCAAGAAGTCTGTTTCAGGGCAGCATCTAGACTGTCTATTCTGGCATTTGTTACATTGATAGCTTACCTTGCTGTCTTCAGGGTAGTTGGACAGAAGGCAAAGCAACTTGGACCAAGATTTTACAAGTTACTTTTTGACATACAACTTCTTATTTTGGTGAAGAGCTCTTTTGATTCTTACAATAACCTTGAAGAAATAGAGGTTAAAGCCATAACCATGAAAGCAGCTTTAGCAGAAGGCTTCTTCAGTCATACAGGGCATTAAGGATAGCAAACTAATTAGTAGCTCCTTTCTATTTATGTTAGATTCAAATACAACAAAATATAATCGTCATATAGTAAACAGCTTTCTCATATAGAGTTCTGTAACTCTGGTATAGAATAAAATATTCTCCTATGAGAAAGTGAACTGCTGAGAATTTTCTGGGGGGTGAAGTTGCTTGCTGAGCACATAACCTTGGCCATTTCTGCGGGAGAATTGTTCTCAGTGACTGATATTCTGTAGCAGTTTCTTTTGGCTGTGATGCTGTTGTATCACCTACAACTATTAACAGGATTGGAGAAAGTATCACTTGCCCCAGTAAAATGCAACTACAAAATAGAGGAAGCTGTGCTGACAGAAAACTGACTGCTCCTTGCCACTTATGAAAACTTCACGGTCGCATAAGGAAGATTTGAAGCCAGAGGGACCACTGCATCATCTTGTCTGATCTCCAGTATAAATCCTTAGAATTCTTAAGACTGATAGTTTGAATTAGACAGCACTTCAGTGTTGAGTGGAAGAGAACTTTCCTTATTACATGAGTGAGAGGGATTGAGGAATGTGCCTCCTTGGTTAGGAATAGATGTAAGTTAGATGATTTTTTTTCATTTGAAGGAGATACCTATGGCTAGGACATGCACTGACAACACAAGTAAAATTTTATTTCATGGTGTGCTGTCACCAAGCATGAAGCCTTTTATTTGGATTATAGGTAGTGACTTATTGGAATTCCATCTACATGGAGAATCTTCAGTTCTGTTCAACTGGGTTTTCATCAGTTATTTTCTTTGTATTCAGGAATTAAAATAGTTGTGGGTGAGGTTTCAGTAAATGGTGTGTCCTTAGGGGAACTCTGTGCAGTTCTCAAATTTGGGATTTCTCAATAAATCATTTTCCTGTGGTCTGTTGTCTGTAGGAATGCAGGTCAGATGAAGATTGAGTTGGTACCACTTGAGGAAAGAGTAGTGAGAGGAAAAGACAAGAGCCTAGGGCAGTGACCCAGGAAGGGCATAGGCAGAGAAAAAAAATTGGATGATTGTCTCAGGTAGTCAACACTGAGTCCTGATTTTAAGCAACTGAAGAAGGAAAAGGTATTGTGCTTTACTAAAACTCAATAGTAAAAAGATTTATAACACTATTATTAGACCAAGAAATAGAAAGGTAACTTGGTAAGACCTACGTGCACTGAAGAACAATTATAGAATTATTTATATTTGAACAAGTTTTTTGTTTAGAACATAATTCTGCAGCATGGCTAAGTTTGGTCTTTAAGTGGAATCTTTAATTGTCTATGCTGACAAAAAAAAGAGCTTCTGCTTCAGCTGTAAGGACACATTTTGATGCCATTTTTACTGCTTCATAGTTGTCTGTTACATTGTTTATACTTTGCCAACTTTCATTATGGTTGTGCTATTTTGACTAATTTTGATTAATTTTGTTTTGTTCCTTTATTAAAAATAAAATAAGTTAGAGCAATTAGCTGAATTTGTTTAGCCAGCGTTTCCTTCTGGTTTGGCATGGTAAGTATTCATCATTCAGTAATTCATTGCTAATTGTGGACATTATGTCCATAGTTTTAGTGAGATGTGAAATGAAAGAGTGGGTTTGAAGTGTAGTGTAAACAATTAAAAGATTCAAAGTTTAAGCAAGGCATGAGCTGGAAACACCTACAATGCTAGAGCAGGCTTTTTACACTTGTGGCTTTGGATTTTTTTTTTAATATACAGTGTATATATGTACACTAGTCTGGAGAACCTGCATGTTTTGTTGAGCTATGTGCATTTTAACAGAACGTTTTGAGTTATTTGTATTTTCCTTTTACAGGCTGGAAATGTCTCCAGTGCTATTTTCTTCCATAAGCCCAATCACCTTGATGTTAGCTCTTCGTATTTCACTCTATGCTCTGTAGGTTTTTTTTTTCCACATGTGGTAATTTATTTTGTGACATAGCTGTATATTTCTTGCTTTCTTAACACGATGACCTTATTTAAATGCTCTAGGTGTTTATTCTTTCCTTTTAGGAAATTGTATTATAGCAACCGGATATTGTACCGTGGAATCCTTATTAATGTTAGCTGTTGGTTTTGGTCTAAATCATTGTTCTGTTCATTCACTGTAAACTGTAGTGTGTGTAAACTTTAATGCGTGTAAACTCATAGTGGAAGTTGGAGCACATGTCATAAACTGCAGTGAAATAGCATTAATGCAAGATGAAATGTTGATACGATTGTTGTGTTTTAAAATGTTTTTGTTTTTATGTGGTGATGAGAGTTAAGAAATGAACAGAAAACCTTCCTTAAGCATATTGTTTCTTTTATTACAGGAACTAAACAACTTAAACATATCTTGCTGAAAGATGTGGACACCATCTTTGAGTGTAAATTGTGCCGGAGTCTCTTCAGAGGATTACCAAATTTAATTACTCATAAAAAGTTTTATTGTCCTCCAAGTCTTCAGATGGATGATAGTAAGTTCTACTAATTGTAGTATTTAATAAAACCACCTGAAACTGAGAAACTTCCCTTTTTGTACCATTCATGCAAATGTACAAGAAACAAGATGCAAAAACCTGATGTGAAGTTGAATTTAAATGGTAAATGTATGTTGATAGCTTTGTGGTGGAAAGGAAACTACAGCACTGAATGAATATGCATTAACACAGACCCATATTCATGTTGTAGTTTGATATGATTTTATAGGTTCAGTGTTTTAATGAAGAGTGTCACTGTTAGTGATTTTTAGTTGTTCCCGTTATACTTCCTTGTTTTTCATTGTGAGAGGTAACGAAAAGCATGCCAAGGACTGGGAAACTGAATCTTGTAGAAAAGCTTGGATCTAACAAAGCATTTCAGTTTTATATCAGTAGAGTTTGAAAAGACTTTGGCTGGATTGTGTAGAGTGACATGGGTGATGTGTCATTTTTTCCTGTCCTTGGGAAGTACTCAATCACAGATGCAGTCCTTCATTGTTGGCCATGAAACACAGACTGAAAGATCCCCCTTTTTAAAGACCTGTTCTTCAGTTATGCTGTATTTCTTTCACACCGCTTCACCTTACCTCATGCTACTTTAATATACTTGTACTTAATAAATCTTCTCTCTGGAAACCAGTGACATGATACCTGGGAACAGCACAAAGCTGCACCAGACACAGACATCAGGAAAAAACTGTTTACCATGAGGGTGGTCAAACATCTCTCATGCTCGGTAGGCAAGTAGTTGATGTCCAAATGCCTCTGAGGACAGCTCCCCTAAATAATGTGCTTTAACTTTTGGTTAGCCTGAAGCGCTCAGGCAGTTGGACTTGATGATCTTTAAAGGTTCCTTCCAACTGAACTATTCTGTATTCTTGGGGTATTTATGTGGCCATGTCTACCCACTTTTTTTTTTTTTGGAGACACTAATTTTTATAATAAAAAGTAATTTAAATTAAAATATATATATATTTGCACTTAAAAATGTATTAAAGATTTGTTTCAAGTGGTAATGATTTGTTGATCTCAGTAAAGCTGTGTAGTTGGGAAATGTGCCAGCATCCCACATGTTTTGTAAAGCTTTTTTTTGTTACCTTGGTCATCTTTGTTGGCTTCATCAGTATTGGTGTGATGGTGATTTTTCTTCCTTAATGAGTATTTTTGTATCTCAACATTTCAAAAACTATGACATTGTGAGTGCTTGTGACTTAAATGCAGAAATGTCAAAGCGAAATAAGATTACCCTGGGTAAACTTTGTCTAGCTGTTGTCTAGCCTTCCTTTAACTGGCTGCTTAGCTGATACAGTTCACTGTTCTCAAGGAGGGGTACAAATGAAAACAACCATGTTATGTGCTTCTAAATGAAGAGAGTAATACTGGATACTCTGAATAAAGTTGCCGACATGAAGGAGATGTTCAGATCATTATGGGGTGTTTCATATGGTATCATCTGAGTGCCTCATGTTTTTACCTTAGAGCACTGGGTTTTTAGTTGTGCCAGTGCTGATGTAGCATCCAGCGCAGCAGGGTAAACGTCACTGAACTTATTTGGCATTTAAAAACAGAATGTTTCTCAGCGCTGTGATATCATGAATAGCATGTAAGCAAATGGGACTTTTGTTATTACCTCATTTTTTTTGTTTCATGATACAAAACCTGTAGGGTATCCAGCAGAAAGAACAGGCAGTGAAATTACTGTTACTTTCACTTTTAAAAAATACAGTACACGCAGTATCATTGTGGTGGCCAATAATGTCAATGGTTCAAAAAACATTTGAATGAACTATTTTGAGAATAGATATATTAAAACAGTACTTTAAGGGCAAACTTACACTTGCAAAGTTTACTGGCATAAGCTAAAAAGGAAAGGAGAATCCCTGTATCATCATCTTGTTATTTATTTATTTCTTTTTAGTCTATTTCAGCTTGTTGTCAGGGCAGAGCACAATGTGAACTTTTGGAGAAGCTCAGTGAAGTCATTTCTTGAATTAAATTCTTTCACTGGATTGTTATGGTTTTAAGGAATAAGTAGAGAAACATAGTAAAATTCCTAAATAATACAGAATTTTTCTGTCCTTACATTTATTACTAAGTCTCTTAACTGTTTTGGTAGTTCTAACAGTTTTCACTGCCCCAGAAGTTGAGTTCTGTCTTACCTACTTCTGCCTTCGTGCAGTGCTCAGATTATGCAGACATTTCATTGTTTCTTGAGGACTGTTCAGAATTCAGGGCAGAGAGCTTATTTCTAGAATTGGGTTTGTTTACTGAGACTGCCCATTTCCAGCAGTAGGAAAATTGGTTTTTAGTTATACTTCAGACTTAGCTGCACATCTGAAGAACAAGCACAGTCTTATGTCTTTAACTTTGCAATTGATACACATTTCTAGAGAACAATTTAATTTGAGGCCAACTACTATTTAGCTTAGGTGGCTTCTATGGTATTGTACTGGAAGGATGTCCTTCCACAGTTGGCTTCTAGTAAAAGTGTCACACTGACTTAATAAAAAGGATTATTCAAAGTCTTTATGTGTGAAAGATCAGAAAAGTAGTGAAAATTGTGCACATGGTGTCTGAATTGACGTAGTGGTGGGAAGACACTTTGCATTCTGTGAAACTTAATTCAAAATTACCAAATAATACAAAAATGCCTTTGTTTATGTATGTATTTTTATTTTTCTCACAGACCTTCCAGATATAAATGATAAACAGAGTCAAGCCATAAGTGACCTCCTGGAAGCAATCTATCCAAGAGTAGATAAACAAGAATATATAGTTAAATTAGAACCCATAGAAACAAATCAGAATGCTGTATTTCAGTATGTGTCAAGGACTGATAGCCCAGATGAGAACACAGAAAGTAGTAGTACTCCTGATCAAGCTCCAGTGGCAATACAGGAACCCAGTGCTGAACCACCCAAGGCTGTTTCAACTCCAGCTCCAGTTGGAGAGGCTGTGGAATTACCTCCTGCTGATCCTGTTACAAACAAGGCGACCCCTGCTCCTGAAGAACAGCCTCCAGCAGTAACGCCTGAAGTGGACTCTTTGGATAATTCAGATTTTGGCCACCAGTTGATCTGTTGTCTTTGTAGGAAAGAATTTCATTCTAGACGGAGCGTACGCCGGCATATTAGAAAAGTACACAAAAAAAAGATGGAAGAGCTGAAGAAGTACATAGAAACGAAAAAGAAACCAAATCTGTGCTCTGCAAAAGGCCGAAATAAGAACGTTCTTGTAGCATTAGGTAGAAGTTGTCCTGTATGTTATAAATCATTTGCCACAAAAGCCAACGTAAGGAGGCATTTTGATGAAGTCCATAGAGGATTAAGAAGGGATTCCATTACTCCTGATATAGCTACAAAGCCTGGGCAACCTTTGTTCTTGGATACAGTTTCTGCTAAAAAATCTTTTAAGACCCGAAAACAAAAGTCGTCTTCAAAGGCTGAATACAATTTAACTGCATGCAAATGCCTTCTGTGCAAGAGAAAATATAGTTCACAAATAATGCTGAAAAGGCACATGCAAATTGTTCACAAGATAACTCTTTCTGGAAAGAACTCTAAAAGAGAGAAAGGGCCCAACAATACTGCCAATGGAACAGAAGTAAAACTAAAAGTTGAACCAGCAGATTCTGTAGAACCTTCACCCCCTTCCATCGCTCTTTCTCCACAGAATGAATTAAAGGGAACAAATCATTCAAATGAGAAAAAGAACACACCATCAGCACAGAAAAATAAAGTTAAACAGGACCCTGAAAACCCTAAATCAACCTCTAAGTCAACCACTAAATCAACCTGTAAATCAACTAGTAAATCGACTTCTAAATCAACCAGTGCATCTGCTGCAGGTGGCCAGCAGAAAACCAGGAAGCCAAAACTTTCAGCTGGCTTTGACTTCAAGCAGCTTTACTGTAAACTCTGTAAACGCCAATTTACTTCGAAACAGAACTTGACAAAACACATTGAATTACACACAGATGGAAATAACATTTATGTTAAATACTACAGGTGTCCACTCTGCTCTTATGAAACACGTCGCAAACGTGATGTGATAAGGCATATAACTGTAGTTCATAAAAAGTCACCACGCTACCTTGGGAAAATAACTGCAAGTTTAGAAATTAGAGCAATAAAAAAGCCAATTGATCTGGTTCTAAATAAGGTGACAAAAAGAGGCCCTCAGAGGGATGAAACAAAACAGATTGGTTCAAAACACGATGTCACCTCTAATTCGCCCAATAAAAAGTATGAAGGAGCTGATGTTGGCATTGAAGTAAAAGTAACAAAAAACTTTTCTCTTCACCGATGCAATAAGTGTGGGAAAGCATTTGCCAGAAAAGCTTTTCTAGAACATCATAAGAAAACCCACAAGGCGAATGTATCTCATTCACCTGAAGAAAACAAAACCAAAGGCAGAAGTACAAGATCTAAAGCTGTTGTCTGGTGAGGAAAATACAGTGTTTTGTCTTTTTTTTTTTCTTTTTTTCCCCAAACAAAAAAGAAGCACTGCCTTTTATGTTCTGTTGTTGATATATTGCCAAAAACATATTGTTACATAGATTCTGTTATTCAGCAGCATACATACTGTGATATACGTCCAAATTGTTTCTTAATTTTTTTTTCTTTTTTTTTTTTTTTTAGTGTTTAGGAAAAGAGCTTATTTCTAAATTTATCATGGTAGGAAACTGGAGTAGAATATAAATGAAGCTGTACCAAGTTGACTCTTTAAATTGCCTTAAGGCATCTATTGTAATCAAGCTAACGTAAGGACATTTCTAAAATAGCGTGTTTTCAAATGATCAGTGCCTTTGGCTCATTTGAATAACTCAGCCTCTTAATGAACATCTTGGTAACCTCACTGAAGAAGTACTAAAGGTACCATTGTAAAAGCTGTTGACAGAAAATTTCTCTATGGACATACTGGAATTATCATTTTATATATATATATATGAAACGTGTATTGTCTGCGTTCTGTCCACAGAATGACATAGAACAGTTTCTTTGAATGTAACTGGGATCCTTAATTTCTCTGATTTAAAATGAGTTTGAGTTAGGTTCCTAAGGACAATTTTAAAAATTGTCAGATTTAGGGTTTGATCCTTTTAGTACTTATTTATATAAGCACAAGTTTGGACACTTCTGGTGATTTATGTTTTAAAATGTTCGAGCCTTGTAATTTTTTTTATTTTCTATTTTAGCCTAAATATTTATACAAATCTGGCCAATAATTTTCTTAATTTCTGTCTATACAGAACACTGGGATTTTTTTTTACACTTGGGGGGATTTGTATTTGCATTTTCTTAGTTTTCTGTTGCCTTCATATTCAGGATTAGAGATGGTCTGATTTTTAGAGAGCCTTTTAAAAAGGGAAATTATATATATGTGATAATTTTGTATTTCAGAATGACTGAGTGATGCCTGAAGGTGTGGGGATTGTACAAAAATAGAGTGGAGAGACATTAGTGCTACCTATAAGGGTTTTTAACGTCCTTATTCAGAAATATCCTTATAGCATATTTGGTGAAAAGAACACCAAGTTACATGTGCCTTATTCCATCTTTTTACTTTGAAATGCTGTGTCCCAGGAGGTAATTGGAATTCAGTTTAGCTTTTGTAATGAATTGCTACCTAGCTATGTTAAAATGTAATGCAAAACGTGTGTGACTTCCTAGTGAATCCAGGCTAAATGGGATGGAACTTCAAAAAAGGACCTTGGATTATGGTGATTTTAGGAGGTCTTTTGTATTTTGATGGTAAATTAAAAATTTGAGCTTATGCATTATTTATGTTGTGTAATTGAAAACAGGATTATACTGGTAAATGCAAAGTATTAATTTATTCCCATTTCTTCTCAGATAGGTTCAAGTGATGTTCGGAAAATTTGGAGTTCATTTGCATGAAAAAGACTTTAATGTGGTGTTGGAACTGCTAATATCTTGATAATGGTACTATAAGGAGGAAATATCTTCATAAGCTGTTGTTTTCTTACTAAATTACATCCATTCTGACTGCATGCTGTTAGACAGTGCCCCCTCCCAAAACACTGCTGTAGCTGAAATGCACTTGTGCTTCTAAATTTGCAGTTAACTATGCTTATCTCTATGCAGTCGAGGTTGGACACGAACTTTCTGAACTTAAAAAAAAACAAAACAGTACAGAGGCAACTTGACAAACAACAGCTTTGGAAGAAGACTTTTGTTCCTCATTTAGGAAATCATCTTCAGAGAGCTCATCGTACTGTTCCTCCCTGATAGTGCTAATTGATGAACAGCTCTAACTTTTTTTGTGATATCCTACTTCGGCAATTGTTGTTATATACTGTTTTAAACTTATTACAAATGAATGTATAAGAGCAAACACGTAGTGTATATTGGCTGAATTGTACTAATTTTTAGTATTTGCCATAACATCAGTTTGTTCACATAGACTAATTTCCCAGTTCTGGGACATTCTGAATTTCACTGTACTACAGTTGCTTCAAAGGTGTGCATATTTTTTCCACGCGTGGTTCATTGGACAACTTGATAAACATCTAGGATGTTTACAAGAATATCCACATTCCTCTATTCTTTAATTAAAAAAAAAAATTATACAACAAGCACTTTAATGATAGTTGCAGTTTATTTTTTCAATTTATTTTTTGAAAGATCAACACACTAATGTTAATATGAAGGTAGTGAATATTTGTCGCTGTGTTATAGACAGACAATCTGTGCACAACCACTTATAATGTTAGTTTATTTCATTAAATATTAATAAAAAGGGAGGATAGTATGAGAGAAACTCCGAGTAATTTTTCTCTCGGTAAGATAAATGACCACTATAGATAGCACTTGAATTTGTATAATTTGGAAAATGTTTTAGATTCTCTTTATTTTAACCTCTTTAAGCAGGATTTTAGGAAAGCTGTTGCATTCCTGCCATCATTGCCAGTAGGGAATTATTGGTAGGTTTCATGCAGCAGTGGTTTTGCTCTTTTTTTGTTTGTTTGTTTTGTTTTGTTTTGTTTTACGTTTTAGAACATATTCTGTTTAGTGATTTGTGTCAAATTGCTACGATTTGGAAGGTACTGTACATCAGAAGAAATACCATGGTTTTTTTATATAGGTTTACTCCCTTACTTAGGGAGGTACCTCGTGTTCATATATACTTTTTGTATAAAATATATCTAAAATTGTTGATCACAAGATCAGGAGTAAAAATACTTTTATAGATAGAGAAATATTTGGCCCTGTTAGTGCATTGCACTGCCAGTACTGTGAATGGGAACTGGACTGTAGCTGTTGCTCGAAATGTTCTATATTGAATGTACATGCTTTTGTTTGGATAAATATACTGTATTTGGCTGAAAATAAAGCGGACTGGAAATCACTTTTAAATGTGCGTAAACAGAACGATGTTTTTGTAAACCTGGAATATGTCATTCCACAATCACAAAGTACACTCTGCAGTTTTGTAAAGTTTACCCTCTGATCATTGAAACTAGTTGTTTGTATATTCCGTTGTAATAAATGTTTTTGTTTTGATATTAAAAGTTTGGCACTTGTGGAGTGAACGTTTCTCCACGCTGATGGTTGACCCTTGGATACTGACTTTTCGTCGTTTGTGAAGGTGTCTCCTCTTCAGTTAAGCGGTGCTTGCTTTTACAGTCCTTTTAGAACAAAATTAAATAGAGGCATGGAATGAGATAAGCCATGCGTTTACGTTTTAGTAAGAAAATTGAGTTATCTAGCTCGCATTGTGAATTGTGTTGGTGGTCAGCAAATGCTAATTCTTCATGTGATCGGGGCATCAGATCTGCCGTAATTGTTGCATATTCTTCTGGAAAGGAAGATCTTCTTCTGTTGTAAGTGCAGTTTAAGTCATGTTCCTCAGTGCCCATGGGTTAAGATTAAGAAGTTAAAATGCCGAATGAGTGAGAGAAAAACCGTTCATTTCTCAGCTAATCTGTGTGGTTTCTGTGGTCTGTTCTGGATATGTGAGCAGCCTGCGTCTTGAAATTCTAGAAGGTAAAGTGATGCCTGTTTCAAAGAAGCTTTCTGCAAAAGGATCTCCACTTCTGCATCCATGTAGAAAAATCGTTTTGTTCCACTTGAGATTGCAAGTAGCGTATTTCCTTTTGAAGATGTAGTTTAATAATTAGCAATCTCCACACCATTTTCTTAAATTAAATCTTCTATTAAGTTAAACCTGCTGCATAGCTCTTTTGATGCACCAGTCCCTTTTCTGCCTTGCGGATTAGGTTTGCGTTTTCTTTTTTCCTGTAAGGAAAATAAGTATGAATATGACAGGCTTATTCAAATCAGTGATTTTTTTAAACATCTTTGTATGTTTCATTGTTGAATGTTGTCTTTTTCTACTTCGCTTGCCTTTTCTCTCTGTAATCTCAGTTTGCAGGGCTTAAAGTCCCTGTAGTGTTTGGTTCGCTCAGTTCTAGGAGAGAATTAAGTTGTAGCTGAGATTGTTGATGGTCATTGTCACCATTTGTGTTTTGCTGTATTCCAGAGAGATGGAATTGAAGCTGCTGTGTGCAGGATTTATGTGACTAGTCAGATGCCTGAAGTACTTTGGAAGTGAGAGATTGGTTTTGATTGCTGGTTTTAAGGGCCTGTGGATAGACATTTGATGTGTTTCACTTCTGCTGACTAGGAAAATAGCACATTTGGTTAACCACAAATGTAGACAGGTATGTTAGTTGGGAGATGAGAAATAGAAAGGAAATTACGTTGCTTATTTGGGTATCCAAGAATGTCGATATTTACTGCAGAAGCAAGTCTGTTCAGACACTGCTAAGTTGTTTGATTGTCCTGATGCATTGGATGGAGGGGACAAAAAAAAAGCCATTTCTATATTAAACAAGCAATGATAAATGATATTCTTCCAAAGAGGCTTATAAAAAGACCTGCTCATCTTGAAAGCCGTGAATCCAAAGTGTGAACACATTTGGCCATCTAACAAAGCCCATGTGACTCTCAGGTCATGTTGCCTCCTTGAGTTCATAACTTGATTTAAAAAAAGAATGGGCAGTGCAGCATGTAGTGTGGCCTGTAATGGCTGGGCAGCTTCTACAGCAAGTCTAACTATATCATTCAGAAACCACTAAATATTATTAGATACACCTATTCCATTAGATAATTACAGATTTGTTTGTACAGCTTTCAGAAATTCCTTTTGTTGTCAATTATTTATGTTGTAGGATTTAAATACAGAACTAGCAATGTGATATAAATGAGGATTTTTGTTTTAATGTTAGAAGTCATTAGAGTGGTTAACTTTTCTCCATGTTTTCCGATGTCATCACAGCTGTGCAGGTGGTCAGCTTTTGTTTTAGTAGGCTGGGAGGGTAGGTGTGTTGAAAGCAGATTTTGGCAGTGAAGATCTTTGGAGAAAGGAGGGGGAGTGTTAACAATAGGGGCTGTTGTGAGGACAATAGGGAGGAGATAATTTAAATTGGTTTCCAGCCGGTAGTCTGCATCACAAATAGGGGACCTTAGTAATTGTATTGTTGAAGAAGGCCTACTGTTTGTACAAGTAAAGAGACTTTCACGAGGGGCTGCTGGCAAGGTACAGCGGTTCTGTACCCATATTGAAAAAGAGAGTGGAAGGGAAGTGAATTATGTGGAATACTTTTCAGTTCCCTTTTGCTTTGAGCTTGCAGAATGTGTTTTCTGGTATGCCACAGTTACAGTCTTGAAGTGGTAATTCCAGAGACACAAAATGGAATGTAATTTGAGAAGTTATGATTGCCTGAGTTCAGCGATCCCTTGGGGGATTGGCAAGATATTGGTAATCTTAATAAAAATGTTGTGTGCTTGGAACAATATCTGCAATGAGGAAACAATATCATTGACTTCGGAGGACATAGTGGGAAATAGAGATAGCCTGAGCCTTTGATAGTACATAAGGCCAAATACATTTTTCTTCAAAATAGATTAAACTATGAACTATTTTGCTGTGTTGCCAGGAGCGATGCCAGCAAGGTTGTGAAGGCTGAATGACGGAAGAGAGTGCACTGCTTTATCTCTAGAAGTAGATTTCATAGTGCTTTTACCTCAGGGACAAGATTGAAGTTCTCCGCGTCAGCGATTCATTGCGCTGAATATCGACACTTGGTAATACTGCCAGTTTGGGTGGTTGTAGCGGTGGTTTTCCTGCCATGTCAGTCCAAGGGAGCTTGGATTTACCTGGTCCGACCTCTCAGCACCAAGCTGCTACTTCAGCTCTGTTAGCTGAACAGGATTTGCTTTTCCACATTTCCGATGTTCTTTGATTCCGGGAATCTGCTCGTCTATTAGAAGTAAAAGAATCTGCTTCAGTGATCTTCCTACAGCTGTTAGTGCTTCCCACAAGAGTCCGGTGGGCTCTGCTGCAGGGTGTAGATCAATAAGCATAATCTAGTTTTGTTCTCTAGGATGTTGTGGCTTTACAGTTCTCCCCAGCTTGTAACTTGTGGCAAAGGAAGGGATGAGTAAGAGCATTGGAGCAATGTTTTGGAGTCAGTGTCTTGTGGCAAGGCAGGTTGGTCGCAGCTTGGATTTGAAATAGGTGTGGAAATGCAAAACAGTAATCGTTTTGCTTTACTACGTGTCTGCATCTGATCCGTCACTCTTTGAAGAGATATAATTACCTATGAATGTACAAGCCTGAAATGGATATGTTCCATCACTGAAGAGCTGCATTTTCCATCAAAAAATACTTTCCTAATATTGTCAGGTCGCTGAAGATCAATTATTTCTCCTAGTATAAAAGTGGAAAGAGCTTTCCAAAATCACTGAGAGATTTCCCTGCATAGTGTCCAACTGGTAGTAGGTCAGGAGATATCTGTGTTCACAGGGTAGAAGTTCAGGACACTATTCTGTTTTAGGGTACCCATTGGTATAAATGAAGAAAACAAAGCGCACACACCTCTGTTGGCCTAACTCAGAACTGAACAGGCTGAGGGTGACTTTTTTATTCAGTCTCAGTTGAGCAGCTCCATCTTCCTTGCTTCTGCTTTCCTGGGGCAGTGACAGCAGTTACCTCAGGGTAACCCAGTGGTTTTGTTTTCCTGAAGAGCCTGTGTGGAGGAAGAGCTATGGTGTAGAAATATTTGAAGACTGATGACAAACTTGCCTCTGAGGGGCGCCTTTGGTGACTTACACTAGCTGACCCTCTCCTCTCGTTGTCCAGTGCTAGAATTATCATGGAGAAAACTCTGTAAATGCCATTCTGAGGGAATGGCCTTAGCCCAGCACGGTATTACTGCCACCACAGACAGCAGACGTACTCTTTCTTTGGTCCCATCATTCACATACAAGTGGTGCTAAGGTGGAGTGTTTGGGTTGACGTCTCCAAGAGTTTAAAACACCACAGTCCATGTTTTGGGACTTCCTAGAAACATCGCAAGACTGTTCTGACTTACTTATTTATACTTATTTTTATTTCTTGACAGCGTGTATTTTCTTAATTAAAAGGCTAATTCTCTGCATCCTTGACTAACCATCTGTCTTGATCTCAAGAAGGCAATTGATCCATGTTATGCATTGATGATTTCAGAGCCCTGATTACCTTGACTAGATGCACAAACTTTTTGCTTTAATGACTTTTTGCTGAAAATGCCATTCCTAGAAACTGAAGCCACCTGTTTGGGGATTTGTATGAGTGGAAATGTTCACAGCTGGTACAGAAACATGCAGGAAACATGCTTGGAACTAGCAGCAAATCAGGTATCGTGAAAATAGACCTGCATGTTTACAAGGTTTTATGGACTAATTCCTTAAATATCAATGTCTGGAATCTCAGGCTGGCACAAATCCCATTTCAGCCATCATTTTTGCAGTACAACAGCATGCAAACATCTCATAAACTGTACACTATCTATTGTTGCTATCTATATTGTACACTCTATATTGTTGCTAGTTACAGTTAAATTATCATTATTTCATGTTTCTAACTTGATAATTTCCTTTTCTTCTAGTCAAAGTGGTACTGAGATATTCTGCTTTGATTTGAAGATTTATCAGCTTATCAAGGTTCAAAGATAGAATGTTTGTTTTCCATGCCATCTTCCTGTAAATACGAAGGCTGCAACTGACTGCAGCAGTGCAGAATCAGGTGCTTGGATGTGTTCTGAGAGATTTCCTTTTAAAAAGAGGTTTCATCTCAGGGAAGCACGCACTGAGAAGCACAGAGTACAGCCCTGAAAGAATGCATGCACCGCCATGCACTGACTCAGTGTGGTAGGAAATAGCAAGCAACACATTAACATTCTTGGCTTCAAAATCAGACTAACAGACTAGCATACTGCTGTATCTTGAAGTACCAAACATTGTATTTTTTGTATCTTGGAAATATTTTTTTCCATCTCAGTAGACTGATTCCTTGTGCTTGCAACAGTGCAGGGCAGGACTATATTCTGAAGGCAGTAGAATCATCAAAGTCAGTTTTTGAATGGCTTTCGGGGGACAAGACTTAAGTGAGTAATGATCTCTCCCAGCAAGTGGTGAGGCGGTCATCTGTTTATGTAGCTGTGTAGTCCCAGGGTTCTTTCCTCAACATTTCATTGTTCAACCGTAGTTGAATTGTGCTGAATTATTATTTAGCTGCTTATTATTTTAGCTTTTTAAAGACACTTACAACCCCACTCACTGGAAGCAGGAACTTTTTGACCTACTTTGAATTTCAGAAGCGAGAGTAAGATTTATATATTATGTAACTACGCAAATGAAAGAAAAATGTCTGTTTTGAAACTGATTGGCATTTGATAGTGTTGGCTCAGTGGTTCTTTTTTCTCTTCCTGGAGAGCAAAGTAATGCAGACACCACCGATCTGGGAGCCGAAAATTTGCCTACAAAACTTCCTAGAAGATGGTTTTGAAAAAAGCAAGGTGGGGATCCAGACAGGAACAGGGTGGATCCTCTCACATTTATGCCTTTACAAATAGATTAGAGGAACAGTTGCCAGCAATAACGTTTGTCTCTGCAGTAGGCAACCAATATGTGGCCTGTGATCTGTAAGCCCTGTCCGGCCCTATTTCCCTCATTTTTTCTGTGTCTGAATCAGAAACGAAGTGCTCTTTTTTCTCTTGCCACCCCTCCCCCACCTTCAGGTGTGGTTTGGTGCACTTGAATCATTTTGCCTGTAAGTTGTTCTCAGACAGTGAATGACAACATGTACCTACATTCAGATGATTAGGAATCCTTGGCTCCTGGTGTTGGGTTTGCTGCTGTGGAGCTGCACCTTTTTATCTTAGAAGCAAAACCAAAAATGTTTAGCAGAATAACTCTGAAGCTGCAGTAAGTCCCAGGAAAGCACTTGAGGTCACCGTGTTTGGTTGAATTGCCTTACGCCAAGCACACATAGGAGGAACACGGTAGCTCCTGCACTGAGGAGCTCTGCAGACTTAGAAAATTGCCCTTGTGGCTTCACTTCACTTAGATATCAAGTGCGAAGGGCTTTGGACAAGTGTTCTGCACATGGGCAGGAGGGTGGCTGGGGCTATGGCAACCGCTGAGCTGTGCCTGTGCTGTCAGACTGCTGCATCCTCTTCCCCACATCCAGGCTGGGGTCAGAAGGGAAACACAGGCCCTGAGCCAGGAGGGAGCTTGGCTTTTGAGGCGGTGACTGCAAGCAGAGCAGCACAAAATCACAATGTGAGGGGTGGAGAAGGGTGGTCACGAAGCAAAGTTCTCACACAGGGGCCTACCTGCACCTTCAGCCCTCTCCCAGTGCAGTGAGGGCAAGGCGGGCAATAGGGCCGCACAACTGGAGCTCCTGCTGCTCTGACTTCCAGGGGAATGAATGAAAATTCACTTCTTTTACTTTGTTTTCAAAAAAGGCATTTGCCACATTCTTGCAGCCTGTTCCCAAGTGTCTCGGGGCTGTGACAGTCGCTTTTTGCTGGGTCAGGTCTTGCTTCACAACTGCTGTGTTGTGGCTCCAGGTGAATGCTGGAGACACCAAAACCACATGGGTTTTGGGCAGAGCTGCTTTCTGGAGCCTCGTCTGAGTGAGGGGAAATAGAAAAAAATATATAAATGGATATTCTGATAGTGAAGACAACTGACCACAGAAGGGTCAGCCTCGGCCAAGTCAGTGTCAAAGGAATGAGTCATTAAGGTGAAAACAGTTTCTAGGTGGTGTGGTGTTTAAGTTCCTGAATGATGTCTGTAGGACTTTCACTTCAGTTGACTGTGCTCATTCTGGTCCTAAGGTACTGGGGCAGCGTTGTTCCCATGCAGGGTCCCTCTGCTCAGACACATGTGGGGTTAATGTATCAAGAACCTGTGCAGATCAGCAGCATTTCAGCTCACTGCTTTTACTTAATCCTTTACAGAATACTGGTAGAGGAATTGTACTTTATTAATGTGTTACCTCCTCCAAGCTTCATTTAACTCATCTCTGCTTTTAAAAAGCAAAATACTGACAGCAAAATTACCTCTGCCTTTTAAAATGCTAAAACTTTATCTGGAGGATGATGAAAGAGATATTGTAAATAGAAATTGCTGTGTTCTTCTGTTATTATCATCTGTAAGCGTGCTGTTTTCAGACCTTGCATACTATTGTGTTCTCAGACATATCATTGTGAAAGGAGAAGTACAGGTCACGTCTGCAGGCAGATACCATCTCCTCAAGGTTTTGGTAAAGATGAATGCCTAATTTCAAGTTAGCAAACTTTCTCCCAAGAGAAAAACAAAAAAATCATGGAATTAACATAGTTTTTTCTGCCCCCCCCCTCCCCCGTGAAGGAGGAAATAACTCAGTACCTTGTGTTCAGAGGTAACTGCAGGGTGTGCAATAATGTGGTGGTAGCTATGATGAGGCATACACAGGTCAGTGTGAGTACAGTATGGCAACTGTTCTGTGTCTTGTTGATGGCTGAAACCAGGAGTGCCACCGCAGAGCCCCTTGCTTTCACAGCTGGTAACTCTGCTTGGGAAGGAATGTCTGTATATACTATTTAAAATGCATGCAGCGAGCTCCGTTCTTCTCCTTGTATGCAGTCAGATCAGACCTCCTCAGGACATGCTGGAGTTAATGTGTGGATGCTGATCAGTTGTCTGTGGGGCCATTTGCATGTGTGAGTGCTCTCTAGCACTTTGTGTCAGATTTGTTGGATCCACACAGTGCAGCTTAAATTTAGTGCCTATACAAAATGATGGCATTGCTTCAAATGAGCGCTATGCGATGGTTATATCTGCAGTTCTGAACATCTAGGAATCGTGAATCAAGGTACTAAAAGCCTAAATTGCGCACTAAAACATGGTGCTGCACAGCTACTGGGGTTTAGTCAGTGAGAGGCCCACCACTATTGCCATCAGCCCCAGGTCCTGGCTGACCTTCCCCTGAGGAGTGGCCCCATTCCTGGTGTGCCTTGGTGTCCCTGCCACCAGCATGGGCTGCTAATGCAATGTATCTGCCAGCATCCTTGACACCATGGTGTTTCATGCCCACAAGGGAAGATGCGCCATGTGTAATTTCCAAGCATGCTTCTATTCTTCTTCCTCCTCTTCCTTCTGATTCTTCCTCTTCTTCCTTCTGCTCATCTCTTAATAGCAGACAGTACTCCTACCATGTCAGGCTTCTTGCTCCTCCAAGCGTTTACAGATAGCTGATTCACAAGTAGGTGAAGCTTCAGCTCTGTAGAGTGATGGATAAGCTCTGGGCCTGAAGAGCTTCACTTGGAGGATTACTCCTTGGATCTACTCCACAGTTGTCCCAGTACAGCTGTTGCAGTTTGTTCATATACTCACAACCAGAAGATGATATCCAATATCTGATGGCATAGTAAGGTGTTTTGGAGATGCATCAGTAGTAAAACAGATTATTATTTTCCTACAGAATTCTATGTGTTGCTTTTATGTTACTGAAATGCTATCAGCACCAGCATGAAGTTTCTGCTTTTATTCTTCTCTCTTCACTCGGCTTTTGCAGATATTTCTCTTCTAGCTGAAAACAGATGAAATTCAACACTTATAGATAAACAGCGCCCTGTGATTTTTAGTGAAGTTGCTATGTTCCATTAAAATCTTCAGTTTTTGTCTCAATAGAAAGGAGAGTTCATCCCTTTAAGGGAATGAGCTCTTTCTCATCTTTCTGATCCTATCAGTAATGACCAGTTACCGCCATTAGTGAGAAGCTGTTCATCTAGCACACAGCGTATTTTTATCTGCAGAGGAAATGAATTGTCAGGACGCTCCATCTGCCAAATTCACTGTCATGGTTTCATTGCAAGCTCATCTATGGGACTAGTCATTCTCCTTAGGGACCTCTCAGCTTTTGATGAGCCCCGAGAAGTCCCTGTTGTGTCACTTTCCCTCC